>PISX010024646.1:0-27544 GCA_004024625.1 Mellivora capensis | reverse complement strand
AGTTTGGCGACCGTGGCCATTGCTGCTATAAACATTGGGGTACAGATGGCCCTTCTTTTCACTACATCTGTATCTTTGGGGTAAATACCCAGTAGCGCAATTGCAGGGTCATAGGGAAGCTCTATTTTTAACTTCTTGAGGAACCTCCACACTGTTCTCCAGAGTGGCTGTACCAACTTGCATTCCCACCAACAGTGTAAGAGGGTTCCCCTTTCTCCACATCCTCTCCAACACACGTTGTTTCCTGTCTTGCTGATTTTGGCCATTCTAGCTGGTGTGAGGTGGTATCTCAATGTGGTTTTAATTTGTATCTCCCTGATGGCTAGTGATGATGAACATTTTTTCATGTAAGACTGATAATGTTTTATAAAAATACATGTCTTTTGAGTTATCAAGTTTAAGTATAATGCAATAATGCAATTTTATTCCATTTGAGTGTGTTCTTGAGCTTATATAGAATTTTGATTAGATAAGCTGACATCATATCTATTAGAAGTTTAAGATTATTTATGTAACTGTGCATTTATAAAAAATTGCCTCATTATTCTGACAAACTTTATTCAACAGTAATTATGCTTTATAATATGTCAACTTATTTTAAAAATAAGCTTCATCTGTATATATATTTATATACCACATCTTTTTTTAAATTTATTTATTTGTCAGAGACAGAGGGAGAGAGAGAGAGAGTGAGCACAGGCAGACAGAGGCAGAGGGAGAAGCAGGCTCCCTGCCGAGCAAGGAGCCCGATGTGGGACTCGATCCCAGGACTCTGGGATCATGACCTGAGCCGAAGGCAGCCAGCCGCTTAACCAACTGAGCCACCCAGGCGTCCCTTCCACATCATTTTTTATCCACTTATCTATTTTTTTAATTTCTTTTCAGTGTTCCAGAATTCATTTTTTAGGCACCTCACCCAGTGCTCCATGCAATACATGCCCTCCATAATACCCACCACCAGGCCCACCCAACCTCCCACTCTCCTCCCCTCCAAAACTCTCAGTTTGTTTCTCAGAGTCCACAGTATCTCATGGTGAACACTAAGATTTCTTCCAAATCTGGGCTATTGTAAACAATACTGCAATAAACATAAGGGTACATATAACTTTTGGAATTTGTGTTTTCTTTGGGTAAATACCCAGTACTGGAATTACTGGATATGTGGTAGTTCTATTTTTAATTTTCTGAGGAACTTCCAATCTGTTTTCCACAATTATTGCACTAATTTGCATTCCCACCAACAGTGCACAAGACTTCTTTACTCAACATGTCCTCCTTATCAACATTTAGTTCTTGCATTTCTTATTTTATCCATTCTGACAGGTGTCAAGTGATCTCCCATTGTGGTTTTGATTTGCATTTCTTAGAATATTAGTGATGGTGAGTACTTTTCATGTGTCTTAAGGGCATTTGTATGTTCATCTTAAAAAACTGTCTATTCAGGTTCCCTGCCCATTTTTTGATTATTTGATTGCTTGGTGTGTGCAAGTGTGTGTGTGTGTGTGTGTGTGTGTGTGTGTGTGTGCTGAGTTGTTTAAGTTCTTCATATATTTTGGATATTAGTTCCTTACGAGATACATCATTTGCAAATAACTTCTCCCATTCAGTATGTTACCCTTTTGTTTTATTGATGGTTTCCTTTGCTGTGCAGAAGCTTTTTATTTTGGTGTCCCAGTAGTTTAATTTTCTTTTTGTCTCCCTTCCCTGAGGGGACATTATCTAGAAAAATATTCTTACAGCTGATGACAAAGAGCTTACTTCATGTTTTCTTCTAAGAATTTAAGGGTTTCAGGTTTCATATTAAAGTCTATAATCCATTTTGAGTTTATTTTCATGTATTGTGTTAAAAGGTGGTCCATCAGAAAGGATGAATACCCAACTTTTGTAGCAACATGGATGGGACTGGAAGAGATTATGCTGAGTGAAATAAATCAAGCAGAGAGAGTCAATTATCATATGGTTTCACTTATTTGCAGAGCATAACAAGTAACACGGAGGACATGGGGAGATGGAGAGGAGAAGGGTGTCGAGGGAAATTGGGGGGGGAGATGAACCATGAGAGACTATGGACTCTGAAAAATAACCCGAGGGTTTTGAAGGGGCGGGGGGTGGGAGGTTGGGGGAGCCAGGTGGTGGGTATTATAGAGGGCACGCATTGCATGGAGCACTGGGTATGGCGTAAAACTATGAATTCTGTTACGCTGAAAAGAAATGAAATTTTAAAAAAAAAGTAGTCCAGTTTCATCATTTGTCCTGTAGCTATTCAGTTTTCTAACCACCATTTCTCAAAGATGGTTTCTTATCTCCATTGTATATTCTTGCAATTTTTGTCATAGATTAATTGGCCCTGAAAGTGTGAGTTTATTTCTGGGATCTCTGTTCTGTTTCATCCATTGATATTTGTGTCTATTTTGTACCATATTGATTTTTTATGTTTTTTTTTTTAATTCCAGTTAGTTAACATACAGTGCAATATTAATTTCTGGTATATCAAATAGTGATGCAACACTCCATACATCACTTGGTGCTCATCACAAGTACACTCCTTAGTCCCAATTACCTACTTAAGCAATCTCCGACACACCTCCCTTCCCGTAAACATCTGTTTGTTCTCTAGAGTTAAGGGTCTCTTGGTTTTTCCGTTTTGATTACTAAGGCTTTGTAGTATGTCTTGAAATCTGGGATTGTGATACTCAGTCATAAAAAAATAATAAGATCTTATCATTTACAACTAGTATGTCTTGAAACCTGGGATTGTGATATTCAGTCATAAAAAAATAATAAGATCTTATCATTTACTACAACATGGGTGGGACTAGAGGGTATAATGCTAAGTGAAATTATTAGCCAGAGAAAGACAAATACCATATGATTTCACTGTGCAATTTAAGAAACAAACAAATAGACATATAAAAAGAAACAAACAAAATACAGACTTTTAAATACAGAGAATAAACTGTTTTCTTTTTGCCAGAGAGGTGGTGGGTGGAGGTTTGGGTAAAATAGATAGAATGGATTAAGAGTACTTTTTTAAATTAATTAATTAATTAATTTTTAAATTTCTTTTCAGTGTACCAGAATTCATTGTTTATGTACCATACCCAGTGTTCCATGCAATATGTGCCCTCCATAATACCCACAACCAGGCTCAACCAACCTCCCACCCCCCGCCCCTCCAGAACCCTCAGATTGTTTTTCAGAGTCCATAGTCTCTCCTGGTTCGTCTACCCCTCTAATTTCCCCCAACTCCCTTCTCTTCTCCATGTCCCCATGTCCTCCGTGTTATTTCTTATGCTCCACAAGTAAGTGAAACCATATGATAATTGACTCTCTCTGCTTGACTTATTTCAGTCAGCATATCTAAAATTTTAAAAAAGGGTTTATTTATCTTGGCAACCTGAGTAATATGCAGTATTGTTGATTCATTAATTGAAACTAATATAACGGTGTATGTCAATTATACCTCAATAAAATATAAAAATTAAAAACAATAATCTTCACCTATTCTTTATTTCTTACACAATTTTCCCCATCTTTATTTGGTGTAGTAAAAAGGTATAATTGACCAATTGGAAATAATATATATGCTTAAAGACAGTTTCCAAGATATTTCTGGTAACTTAAACCTTAGTCTTAAGCTAATTTAAGTATGTAGGTTATACAGGATGTGCTTTTTAAAGAATTTATTTATTTATTTTAGAGATAGAGCATGAGCAGGGGTGAGAGCAAAGGGAGAGGGAGAGAAAGAATCTCAGGCAAACTGCCCACTGAGTGTGGATTCTGATGCAGGGCTGGATTCCAGGACCCTGAGATCATGACCTGAGTCAAAACCAATAGTATCATGCTTAAGTGATTGAGTCACTGAGGCACACCAAAGATACGCTTTTATTAAGGAAAAGGAGAGTAATTTTGTCCTAAAGTAAAATGACTTCTTTTTCCAGAACAAAAAGGAGGAGAATGAGGGACAGAAACTGAATGGTATGGAAAGTAGAAGTTTCACTAAAAAAGTAATTTTATTACTCATGGTCCAAGCTGTATATAATTTGATGGGTTTGTTTATAAAATTAAAAGAAAAAAATTAACTGCTTTATTATCAAATAGTATACTACTGCAAAACCAAAATTTGTTTTTTCTCTGATAAAATTACACATTTTTCTTAGATTATTGATTTTTTTTAAACCAGGAACTTAATCCCCCCCCCCTTTTTTTTGACAAGCCCTTTGGGAGTGCGGACTTCAAATTCTTTTTTTTAATTATTATTATGTTTGGTAAGCCAACATATAGATTATTGGTTTATTTTTAATAAGATGTTATAAAAGTTTTTCCTTTACCTTCTGAGTAATCTGCTTAGAGGGCAACAATTCTATGTCCTATCAGAATAATTTTCTGCACTTTATGTTAACTTTATCATGTCCTTTATTCTTTAAGAGAACCATGTCTTTGTACTTTTAAGAGTAAAGGTTTTTGTGTTCTTTCGTGTTTTTTTACAATTATGTTACATGCCATACTTATTTGTAAAATATTTTATTGTCACTTTGTTTAATTAGATAGCCAAGTATTGTTTCCATAGTGACATATGATATTATTTAACTCTCTATTCCAACCTCCTAACAAAATTTGACATATTGTCTTCTCAAAATCAAATCCTGAATGATGATACATTTTTTTGAGAGAGAGTGTGTGTGCACGTGAGCAAGGGGACGTGGCAGAGAGAGTGGGAAAGAGAGAATCTTAAGCCCCCCAATATGGGGCTCAGTCTTGCAACACTGAGATCATGATCTGATCCAAAATCAAGAGTCAGATGCTCAACCAACTAAGCCACACAGACGTCCGCTAAATGATGTATTTTAATCTCAAATTGTCTTTGGAATTTCTCAGACAACCTCTAGAAAATTATGAAGTGTTTGCTTTTTCATCTTGTAAAAATAAAAGTGCTAAAAATAATTAAATTTATTTTATAGTATATAAGTTGCATGAGGAATTTTGTCAAATAAATGCTTAATCTTTCCCAGATTAAATTTGTATGGGTAGAATGTTCACATGAATTTTTTTTAAAGTAAACTTCTTAAAAGGTTTTCAATGTTCAGGATATGTTTCTGTTCATACCAATCATGGCAATGTTTTTGACTTACATTAGACAACAATGTTATGAATCATAATGTCAATTACTTTTAAAAATGGTTACTTGGTCGCAATTTTATTTCATTAATTTAAATCCAATGTATTCTGGGTTAGTGATTTTCAAGTGAAGATTCACATGGTGGACCTATCGAGTCTTAATATATAGATGTTTGAGAGCATTTCTTCATTTTTAATCAGATTATATATCAACTCCCTAAATCTCATGGTTATAATATGCTCTTACATATTTTTTCACTGGCTTGAAATTTTGGCTTATAAAAGTTCCATGACCACAAATGTTGCTAAATGTTGATCTGAACAAGTGTTCTCCACATGAAAAATTCCCATGGCTCTTTTAAGTAACCAAGGGACTCATCTCAATGGGAAAGCATCCAAGAAATTCAGTAAGTTGCTTATTTTTATTTTCTTAATTTTAATTTTTTTAACCTGAATTCAGTTGAGCAACATATAGTAAGCACATCATTAGTTTCAGATGTAGAGTTGAATTCGATAGTTCATCAGTTACATATAATACCCAGTGTTCATCACATCACGTGTCCACCTTAATGTCCATCACCAAATTATCCCATCCCGCACTTACCTCTCCTGCAGCAACCCTCAGTTTGTTTCCTATGGTTGAATCTTTCTTTTTTTTTCTCCCTCTCTGATGAGTTCCCATTCGGTTTTCCCTAACTTCCCCTATGATACTCTGCACTGTCTCTTATATTCTTCATATGAGTGAAACCATATGATAATTGTCTTTCTCTGGATGACTTATTTCACTCAGCACAATACCCTCCAGTTCCATCCATAGGGATATAAATGATAAGTATTCACCCTTTGTGATGGCTGAATAAAATTATATATATATATATGAATCATATATATATGTGTGTGTTTATATATATGAATTAGAATATATATATTCTCACATAGTATATATACATAATCTCATATATTTAATATCTCATATTTTATATACCACATCTTCTTATCCATTCATCTGTTGATGGACATCTGGGCTCTTTCCATAGTTTGGAAATTGTGGACATTGGTGCTATAAACATTGAGATGCAGGTGCCCCTTCAGAGCAAAATATACATATTTTTTGGGGGGGGGTAAATACCCAGTAGTGCAATTGCTGGTCCTAGCGTAGCTCTATTTTAAAATGTTGAGGAACCTCCATACTGTTTTCCAGAGTGTCTGTACCAGTTTGCATTCCCACCAACAGTGTAGGAGAGTTCTCCTTCCTCCACATCCTCACCATCATTTGTTGTTTCCTGTCTTGTTAATTTTAGCCATTCTGACTGGTATGAGATGGTATCGCATTGTGGTTTTGATTTGTGTTTCCTTGATGCCATGTGATGTGGAGCATTTTTTCATGTGTCTGTTGGCCATTGTATGTCATCTTTGGAGACATATCTGTTCATGTCTTCTGTCCTTTTCTTGATGGGATTCTTTGGGTTTTTTTTTGGTGTTGAGTTTGGTAAATTCTTTATGGATCAAATACTAGCCTTTTCTCTGATAGGTCATTTTAAAATATCATCTGGCATTCCATGGGTTGTCTTTTAGTTTTATTGATTATTTCCTTTGCAATGCAGAAGGTTTTATCTTGATGAATTCCCAATAGTTCATTTATGTTTTTGTTTCCGTTGCCTTTCAAGACGTGTCTAACAAGTAGTTACTGTGGCCGAGGTCGAAGAGATTGCTGCCTGTGCTGTCTAGGATTTTGATTGATTCCTGCCTCAACTTTAGGCCTTTCATCCATTTTGAGTTTGTATTTCTGTATGGTGTGAGAAAATGGCCCAGTTTCATCCTTCTACATGTGGTTGTCCAATTTTCCCAAAACCATTTATTGAAGAGACTGTCCTTAATCCATTGAATATACTTTGTTTCTTTGTCGAAGATTAATTGACTGTAGAGTTTCGGGTCTATTTCTGGGTTCTCTATTCTTTTCCATTGATATGTGTGTCTGTTTTTCTGTCAGTACCATACCGTCTTGATGACAACAGCCTTGTAATATAGCTTGAAGCCTGTCATTGTGGTGCCCCCAGGTTTGTTTTCTTTTTCAACTTTCCTCTAGCTATTTGGGTTCTTTTCTGGTTCCATACAAATTTTTGGATTTTTTTTCCAGCTCTGTGCAAATATGTCGATGGTATTTTGATAGGGATTGCATTGAATATGTAGATTGCTCTGGATAGCATAGACATTTTCACAATGTTTATCCTTCCAATCCATGATCATGGAATATTTTTCCATCTCTTTGTGTCTTCCTCAAATTCTTACATAAGTGTTTGGTTGTTTCTAAAGTATTTATCCTTTACCTCTTTGGTTAGGTTTATTCCTAGGTATTTTATGGGTTTGGGTGCAATTGTAAATGGAATTAATGCCTTAATTTCTCTTTCTCCAGTAACATTGTTAGTGTATAGAATTGTAACTGACTTCTGTGCATTGACTTTGTATTCTGCCACATTGCTGAATTGTTGAATAGGGTTTAATAATTTGGGGGTGGAGTCTTTTGAGTTTTCTACATAAAGTATCATGTCATCTGCAAAGAGGGAGAATTTGACTACTTCTTTTCTAATTTGAATGCCTTTTAATTATTTTTTGTTGTTTGATTGCTAAGCACTATGCTGAACAATAGTGTTGTGAATGGGCATCCCTGTTGTGTTCCTGACCTTAGAGGAAAAGCTCTCAGTTTTTCCCCTTTGAAAGTGATATTCACTGTGGGCTTTTTGCAGATGGCTTTTATGATATTGAGGTATGTTCCCTTTGTCCCTACATTTTGAAGAGTTTTAATCAAGAAAGGATGCTGGGGGAAAAAAAAGAAAGGATGCTGGATTTTGTCAAATGCTTTTTCTGGTCAATTGAGAGGTTCACATAATTTTTACCTTTTCTTTTTTTAATGTGATCTATCACCTTTATTGATTTGTGAATGTTGAACCACCCTTGCAGCAGAGGAATAAATCCCACCTTATTGTGCCGATTAATCCATTTAATGTACTGTTGGATCCTACTGGCTAGGATTTTCTTGAGTATTTTAGCATCCATGTTCATCAAGAATATTGGTCTGTAATTCTCTTTTATGATGGGGTCTTTGATTTTTGGATCAAGGTAATGCTGACCTCAAAGAAAGAGTTTGGAAGTTTTCCTTCCATTCCTATTCTTTGAAACAGTTTCAGAAGAAACATCCTTAAATGTTTGGTAGAATTCCCCTGGGAGCTATCCAGCCCTGGACTTTACATTGCTGGGAGATTTTTGATTACTGCTTCAATTTCCCTAGTGGTTACTGATCTGTTCAGGTTTTCTATTTCTTCTGGATCAAGTTTTGGTATATTATAAGTTTCCAAGAATGCATCCATTTCTTCCAGATTGCCTAATCTGTTGCCATATACTTGGTCATAATGTATTCTTAAAATTGCTTGCATTTCATTGGTTTTAGTCATAATCTCTCCCCTTTCATTAATTATTTTACTTGGATCCTTTCTCTTTTCTTTTTGGTAAGTCTGGCTAGGGATTTATCAATTTTATATTTTATATAATTTTATATTTTGTACAAATATAAAATTAATTTATCAATTTTATAAATTCTTTTAAGGAACCAGCTTCTAATTTCATTGATCTGTTCTTTAGTTCTTTTGGTTTCTGTTTTATTGATTTCTGTTTTAATCTTTATTATTTCTCTTCTCCTGTTTCATTTGGGCTTTATTTGCTGTTCTTTCTCCATCTCCTTTTGGTGTAAGGTTAGCTTTTGTATTTGAGACTTCTTGTTTCTTGAAAAAGACTTGTATTGCTATGTACTTATCTCTTAGGGTCACCTTGCTGCATCCTAGTGATTTTGTACTGTTGTCTTTCCATTTTAATTTGTTTCTATGATTTTTAAAGTTCTTTTTTTTTTTCATGGTTGACCCATTCATTCCTTAATGGGATGATTTTTAACCTCCAAATATTTGAGTTCCTTCCAAATGTCCTCTTGTGATTGAGTTAAAGTTTCAAAGAATTGTAGTCTCAAAATAAGCAGGGAATTATCCCTATCTTTTCATACCAGTTGAGACCCGGTTTGTGCCCCAGCATGTGATCTATTCTGGAGAATGTTCCATGTGCACTAGAGGAGAATGTGTTTTCTGTTGCTTTAAGATGGAATATTCGTTATATATCTGTGAAGTCCATCTAGTCTGTCTTGTCATTCAAAGCCCTTCTTTCCTTCTTGAATTTTTTTTTTTTTTTTTTTTTTTGCTTAAATGATCTGTCCATTGCTGTGAGTGGGGTGTTAAAGTCCCCTACTCTTATTGTATTATTATTAATGTGTTTCTTTTATTTGGTCACTTTGGTTTATATATTGCCTGATCCCAAGTTAGGAGCATAAATATTTATAATTGTTAGGTGTTCTTGTTGGGCAGACCCTTTAAGTATGATATACTGTCCCTCTTCGTCCCTTACTACGGTCTTTGATTTAAAATCTAATTTGTCTGATATAAGGATTCCCAGTTTTCTTCTGATGTCCATTAGCATACACAATGGTTCTCCACCCCCTCACTTTCAATCAAGATGTTTCTTTGGGTCTAAAATGGGCCTTTTGTAGTATGGATGAGTCTTACTTTTTTATCTAATCTGATGCCATGTGTCTTTTGCTTGGAGCATTTAGCACAATTACATTCATAGTAACTCTTGAAAGATATGAATTTAGTGCCATTGTATTGTGTAAAGTCCCTGTTTCCATATATTGTCTCTGTTTCTTTCCAGTCTGTGTTACTTTTGGGCTCTCTCTTTGCTTCCAGGATCCCCTTTAATATTTCTTGCATGACTGGTTTAGTAATCACAAATTATTTTAGTTTCTATTTGTCCTGGAAGCACTTTATCTCCCATTCCATTCTGAATGACAGCCTTGCTGAATAAAGTATTCTTGGCTACATGTTTTTCTCATTTAGTACCCCGAATATATCAAGCCATCCCTTTCTGCCCTGCCAGCTCTCTGTGGATTGTTCTGCTACCATTCTAATGTTCCTACCCCTGTAGTTTAAGGCCCTCTTGTCTCAAGTGCTTTCGGGGTTTTCTCCTCATCTCTGAAATTTGAAAGCTTCATTATTATATGTTACTGTGTTGTTCTATATTTATTGATTTTGAGGGGTGTTCTCTGTACCTCCTGTACTTGAATGCCCATTTCCTTCCCCAGATTAGGGAAGTTATCAGCTATGATTTGGTCAAATATACCTTCTGTCCCTCTCTCTCTTTCTTATTCTGCTGACCCCAATAATTCTACTAGTGTTTTGCTTTTTGGAATCCCTGATTTCTCAAAGCCTCCCCTCATTGTCCATTAGTTGTTTTTCTCTTTTCCTCGGCTTTCTTCTTTTCTGTCGTTTGCCTTCTATGTCACTGATTCTCTCTTCTGCCTCAGTTACCCCAGCTATCAGAACATCTATTTTAGACTTCATCTCAGTTAAAGCATTTTTAATTTCATCTGATTATATTTATTTCTGCACTAAGGGATGCTCTAGTATCTTTTATGCTTTTGTCTAGCCCAGCTACTAACTTTATCATTGTTATCTTGAATTACAGATCCAACATTTTATTTATATCCATATTAATTAGATCTATGGCAGAGAGTATTACCTCTGGTTTTTTCTTTTGCTCTGAATTTCTCCTTCTAGTCATTTTGTCCAGAGAATAATAGGTGAATGAGAGAACAAAAGTATCAACAATCTGGAATCCAAAAAAGTAAAGAAAAAGAAAGGGGAAAAATGAGGACATAATTTCACTGGTGCACAAAACGGGGTGATCCACTTTTTCCTGGGTGTAGTTTGGTCTGTTTGTTAGAAGACATTAAATCCCAAAATTGTAAAGAAAGAAAAACTATATAGTAAGAAATAAAATTGAATATAGGAAAAGGAAGCCAAAAATGAAGAGAATATTTATAAAATGTAAATATAAAAATTAAAACATTTTAAAAAACTTAAAAATAAAGGGTTGATAAAATAGGGATATAGTTGAAAAGGAAACAAAGAGAAAAGAGAAAAAGAAAACTTTAAACTGAAAGACTAGATACTCAAGAATCAACCTCTAATTCTATACATTATTTTTACCTAAAACAGATTTTTTTTCCTTCAGTTCTGAGTGATCAATAAACTTGGTATTCGATTGATTTTCCTGTTAGTCTTCTGGGGGAGGGGCCTGTTGCACAGATTCTCAGGCTTTTTTTTTTCTGACAGACAGAGATCACAGGTAGGCAGGCAGGCGGGCTTGGGGGGGCGAAGCGGACTCCCTGCTGAGCAGGGAACCCCATGCAGGGCTCGATCCCAGGACCCTGAGACCCTGACCTGAGCTGAAGGCTGAGGCTTAACCCCCTGAGCCATCCAGGTGCCCCAATTCTCAGGCCTAGGCAGAGTTGGATCACCCGTTGCCAGGGTGCCAGGCTCAGTGTAAGGTGCTGCAGATTGCTCTTCATGGTTTTTGTTCCCTGAAGGATGTTTGCACTGCTTGCAAGAAATGGTTGCTTTTCTATTTGTAGAACTGCAGCAAATCTTTTCTTAGATATCAGGTTGAATTTACAGGTGTTCAGAATGATTTGATAGATAAGTAGCTGAATTCAAGGGATTCAATGAAACATAGGTCCCCTCCACCATCTTCCACCATCTTCCCTGGAATCCAGTTCTTTCTTTATACCCAACATTATATTGTCCTTTTCATACAAAGTAATCTTAAACAAAAAAGAAAAATATCTAAAACTAAAATTTGCTAAACCAAAACCAAAATAATACCTCAATCTCTCATGGCCCAGGATTTATCATTAGCATTTATTGCCTTCAAGTCCTCTTCTATTGTGACATACTAACCATCCCATATGATATAATGACCGAGAATTGCATTTTTTTTTCTGGGCTCTTGAAGATTATGACCTAGCCAATTAATTAATTTAAAAATACTTCAAGGGACTCATTAATTATACCCGCAGTTATCAACAAACTGAAGCTGATTTTCCTTAAGGTGTAATTCTCAGGAAATTACATCACCAGATTGAAAGTGCCTCACATCATCCCACCTACCACTGACATTGCTATCAAACCTCTAATGATTCAACCGTGGATTCATGTCTCTTAACTAAAAAAAGTAAAAAAGCTAATCTGAATAGAAGTCCACCTAAATTGAGCACATTAAACTGTGGAAAAGCCACAGAAAATGGCTTGGAAAATTTTTTTGGAAATTTTTCTTGGAAAATCCCTCAGAAGATGGCACCATAAACTAGAGAGTTTTCTGAAGATCTTTAGATCAAGCACATGGCATGGTGACATGGATTCTCTTCAAGATGTTGGAGCACTACTCCTACCCTCATCATTTATATTATCTTTTTTTGCTGTATACTTCTCCCCAATTTCCTATAGCATCAATTTTGCTTCCATAGAACTTACCCTACTGCTACTGTAGCCATCTGTGATAAGATTTATTTTGTATTATATACTTTTAACTCCAAGTTGTTCTCCATTTAATGATTTCTTTCTCCCTGAAAAAAATCTCAAAATCTATGTCATTTTTTCAGTCAATTCATAGAATAATCTCATAGCCCTACTTTTGGTTGCTGGTTATATGCACCTTTTCCTTTGATTTTTAAAAATTTTACTACAGTATACTTAATAGACAGTATTATATTAGTTTCAGGTATAAAATATAGTGCTTTGACAATTCCACACATAAACTAGTGCACTCACAAATTCTCTCCTTAATCTCAATCAAACGACTCAACATACAAGGGTAGTTCTATTTTTATAGTTGTGGGGAAAATCCATACTGTTCTCCAGGGTAGATGCAACAGTTTTCATTCCCAAAATATTGCAAGAGGGTTCCCCTTTCTTCCCATCCTCAGCAACAACTATTGTTTCCTCTGTTGTTAATCTTAGCCATTCTGACTGGTGTGACATAACTTTTAGTTTCAATTTTCATTTTCCTGATGATAGGTGATGTTGAGCATTTTTTCATGTGTGTGTTGGCCATCTGTATGTCTTCTTCGAGACACTTCTGTCTGTCTCTTACCATTATTAATTGGATTATCTGTCAGTAGTTGAATATTATAAGTTCGTTATAGTTTGCATACTAACCTTTATCAGATATATCATTTGCAAATATCATCTCAGATTCCAACCTTTAATTTTGCCTTTAATTTTGTTGATTTTCTTTGTTGTGTGCAAGATTTTATTTTTAAAGAAAGCTTTATTTATTTATTTTGAGAGAGAGTGAGCTGGGCAGAGGTAGAAGGAGAGGGGAGAGAATCCTCAAGCTGACTCCCTGCTGAGCATGGAGCCTGTGTGGGGCTTGATCCCAGGACCCTGAGACCATGATCTGAGTTGAAATCAAGGGTCAAGTGGTTAACTCACTGAACCATGCAGGTGCCCCTGTATAGAAACTTTTTATCTTAAGGAGGTCCCAATAGTTCATTTTCACTTTTGTTTCCCTTGCTTCAGGAGATGAATATGATAAGAAGCTGCTATGACAAATATCAAAGAGGTTACTGCCTGTGTACTCCTCTAGGACTGTTATGGCTTCAGGTCTCACAGTTCATTTTGAATTCCTTTTTGTGTTTGGTGTAAGAAAGTGGTCCAGTTTCTCTCTGTTGTAAGTCGCTGTCCAGTTTTCTCAAGACCATTTGTTAAAGAAACATTTTCTCATTGGATGTTCTTTCCTGCTTCATTGAAGATTTAATGAACATACACTTGTGGGTCCATTTCTGGGTTTTCTATCCTGTTCTATTGATTGATTGATGTGTATTCTTTTTATAATTTTTTTATTCTTTAATTTCTTTTCAGTGTACCAGAATTCATTGTTTATGCACCACATCCAGTGCTCCATGCAACATGTGCCCTGCATAATACCCACTATCAGGCTCACCCAACTTCCCACCCCCGCCCCTTCAAAACCCTCAGATATTTTTTCAGAGTCCATAGTCTCTCATAGTTCATCTCCGCCTCAAATTTCCCCCAATTCACTTCTCCTCTCCATCTCCATGTCCTCCATGTTATTTCTTATGCTCCACAAATAAGTGAAACCATATGATAATTGACTCTTTCTGCTTGACTTATTTCACTCAGTATAATCTCTTCTAGTCCAGTCCATATTGATACAAAAGTTGGATATTCATCACTTCTGATGGAGGTATAATACTCCATAGTGTATATAGACCACATCTTCCTTATCCATTCGTCGGTTGAAGGGCATCTTGTTTCTTTCCACAGTTTGGTGACCGTGGCCATTGCTGCTATGAACATTGAGGTACAGATAGCCCTTCTTTTCACTACATCTGTATCTTTGGGGTAAATACCCACTAGTGCAATTTCAGGGTTATAGGGAAGCTCTATTTTTAATTTCTTAAGGAATCTCCACACTGTTTTCCAAAGTGGTTGTACCAACTTGCATTTCCACCAACAGTGTAAGAGGGTTCCCCTTTCTCCACATCTCCACATCCTCTCCAAAACACATTGTTTACTCTCTTGTTACTTTTGGCCAATCTAACTGGTGTGCTTTTTATTTGAATCTCCCCGATGGCTAGTGATGATGAACATTTTTTCATGTGTCTGATAGCCATTTGTATGTCTTCATTGGAGAAGTGTCTGTTCATGTCTTCTGCCCATTTTTTGACATGATTATCTGTTTTGTGTGTGTTGAGTTTGAGGTGTTCTTTATAGAACCTGGATATCAGCCTTTTGCCTGTACTGTCATTTGTAAATATCTTCTCCCATTCCGTGGGTTGCCTCTTTGTTTTGTTGACTGTTTCCATTGCTGTGCGGAAGCTTTTGATCTTGGTGATGTCCCAAAAGTTCATTTTCGCTTTTGTTTCCTTTACCTTTGGAGACTTATCTTGAAAGAAGTTGCTGTGGCTGATGTCGAAGAGGTTACCGCCTATGTTCTTTTCTAGGATTCTGATGGATTCCTGTCTCACATTGAGGTCTTTTATCCATTTCAAGTTTATCTTTGTGTACGGTGTAAGAATGGTTGAGTTTCATTCTTCTACATATAGCTGTCCAATTTTCCCAGCACCATTTATTGAAGAGACTGTCTTTTTTCCACTGTATATTTTTTCCTCCTTTGTTGAAGATTGACCATAGAGTTGAGGGTCCATATCTGGGCTCTCTACTCTGTTCCACTGGTCTATATGTTTGTTTTTCTGCTGGTAGCATGCTATCTTGGTGATCACAGCTTTGTCGTAGAGCTTGAAATCAGGCAACGTGATGCCCCCAGTTTTGTTTTTCTTTTTCAATATTTCCTTAGCAATTCGGGGTCTCTTCTGATTCCATACAAATTTTAGGATTGTTTGCTCCAGCTCTTTGAAAAATATCAGTGGAATTTTGATCAGAATGGCATTGAAAGTACAGATTACTCTAGGCTGTGTAGACATTTTAACAATGTTTATTCTTCTCATCTATGAGCATGGAATGGTCTTCCATCTTTTTGTGTCTTCTTCAATTTCTTTCATGAGTCTTCTGTAGTTCCATGAGTACAGTTAATTTACCTCTTCGGTTAGGTTTATTCCCAGGTATCTTATAGTTCTTGGTGCTATAGTAAATGGAATTGATTCTCTAATTTCCCTTTCTGTATTTTCATTGTTAGTGTATAAGAAAGACACTGATTTCTGTACATTGACTTTGTGTCCTGCCACATTACTGAATTGCTGCATGAATTAATAGTTTGGGGGTGGAGTCTTTTGGGTTTGCCATATAAAGTATCATGTTATCTGTGAAGAGAGAGATGTTGACTTCTTTATTGTCAATCTGAATACCTTTTATTTCTCTTTGTTGTCTGATTGCTTTTGCTAGGACTTCTAATGCTATGTTGCACAATTGTGGTGAGAGTGGGCATGCTTGTCGTGTTCCTGATCTCAGTGGGAAAGCTGTGAGGTTTTTCACATTGAGAATGATATTTGCTGTGGGTTATTCATATATAGATTTTATGAAGTTCAGGAATGGTTCCTCTATCCCTATACTTTGAAACGTTTTAATCAGGAACGGATGCTGGATTTTGTCAAATTCTTTTTCTCCATCAATTGAGAGGACCATGTGGTTCTTCTCTCTTCTCTTATTGATTTGTTCTATCACATTGATTGATTTGTGAATGTTGAACCACCATTGCAACCCAGGGGTAAATCCTACCTGGTCATGGTGGGTAATCTTTTAAGTGTACTGTTGGATGATATTAGCTAGGTTCTTGTTGAGAATCTTAGCATCCAAATTCATCAGGGATATTGGTCTTAAATTCTCCTTTTTGGTGGGGTCTTTGCCTGGTTTGGGGATCAGGGTAATGCTGGCTTCATAAAAAGAGTCTGGAAGTTTTCCTACTGCTTCAATATTTTTAAAGAGCTTCAGGAGAATAAGTGTTATTTCTTCTTTTAAAGTTTGGTAGAATTCTCCAGGGAATCCATTAGGTCCTGGGCTCTTGTTTTTTGGGAGGTTTTTGATCACTGCTTCAATCTCGTTTCTAGATATTGGTCTATTCAGGTTGTCAATTTCTTCCTGGTTCAATTTTGGAAGCTTATAGTTTTCCAGGAATGCATCCATTTCATCTAGGTTGCTTAACTTATTGGCATATAACTGTTGATAATAACTTCTGATGATTGTCTCTATTTCCTTGGTGTTAGTTGTGATCTCTCCCTTTTCATTCATGATTTTCTTAATTTGGGCCCTCTCTCTTTTCTTTTGGATTAGTTTGGTCAATGGTTTGTCGATCTTATTGGTTCTTTTCAAAAACCAGCTTCTAGTTTCATTGATGCATTCTACTGTATCTCTAGTTTCTATCTCATTAGTCTCTGCTCTAATCTTGATTATTTCCCTTCTTGTGTGTAGAGTTGGTTTATTTTGTTGTTGATTCTCCCGTTCTTTAAGGTGTAGAGACAGCTGGTGTATTCTGGATTTTTCAATTTTTTTTAAAGGAGTCTTGGATGGCTACCTATTTCCCCCTTAGGACCGCCTTTGCTGTATCCTATAGGTTTTGGACAGAAGTGTCTTAATTCTCACTGGTTTCCATGGATTGTTTAAGTTCTTCTTTGATTTCCTGGTTGATCCAAACATTCTTAAGCAAGGTGGTCTTTAGCTTCCAGGTGTTTGAATTCCTTCCAAACTTTTCCTTGTGATTGAGCTCCAGTTTCAAAGCTTTGTGATCTGAGAGTATGCAGGGAATAATCTCAATCTTTTGGTATCAGTTGAGCCTTGATTTTTGACCCAGTATGTGGTCTATTCTGGAGAAGGTTCCATGTGCACTTGAGAAGAATGAGAATTCTGTTGTTTAAGGGTGGAAAGTTCTATATATATCTATGAGGTCCCTCTGGTTCAATGTGTCATTCAATGCTCTTGTTTCTTTATTGATTATCTGCTTGGATGATCTATTACTGAGAGTGTCATGTTAAGATCTCCTACTACTAATGTATTCATATCAACATGACTCTTTATCTTGATTAACAGTTTTCTTTTGTAATTGGCTGCTCCCATATTGGGGGCATAGATATTTACAATTGTTAGATCATCTTGGTGGATAGTCCCTTTAAGAATGATGTAGTGTCCTTCTGTATCTCTGAGTACAGTCTTTAGTTTAAAATCTAATTTATCTGATATGAGAATCGCTACCTTGGCCTTCTTTTGAGGCCCATTGGCATGAAAGATGCTTCTCCATCCCTTCACTTTCAGTCTGGATGTATCCTTAGGTTCAAAATGGATCTCTCGTAGACAACATATGGATGGGTCCTGACATTTTATCTAATCTGCAACCCTGTGTCATTTTATGGATGCATTTAGGCCATTCACGTTGAGAGTGATTATCGAGAGATACATTTTTTTTTGACATCGTGTTACCTGTGAAGTCTTTTTTTCTATAGATTGTCTCCATATATTACTTTTGAATGATATTTTTAGTTTTTTTTCCTTTTTTATAGAACGACCCTTAATATTTTCTGCAGTGTCAGCTTGGTGGTTGCATACTCTTTTAAACCTTGCCGGTCTTGGAAACTCTTTATCTCTCCATACATTTTGAATGTCAGTCTTGCTGGTTAAAGTATTCTTGGCTGCATGCTCTTCTCATTTTTGCCCTGAATATGTCTTGCCAGCCTTTTCTGGCTTTCCAGGTTTCTGTGGACAGGCCTCACGTTATTCTGATGGGCTTTCCTTTGTTTGTAAGGGATTTATTCACCCTAGGTGCTTTCAAGAGCTCCTGTCTACAATTATGATTCATCATTTTCACAATCAGGTGTCTTGAGGTCTTTCTAGAAACTATGATCTTGGGGGAGACCTTTCTCCCTCTAGTACACAAACAGGTTCCATTCGCCAGATTTGGAAAGTTTTCTTGGAGAATTTGTTCAACTATATCCTCTTGTTTTCTCTTGCTCCTCCCCCTCAGGGATTCCAATAATTCTGATGTTGGAACATTTCATGGCATCATTTATTTCCCTAATTCTGTTTTTATGGCTTCTAAGCTATTTGTTCCAGGCTTCCTCCTGATCCTTTTTCTCTATTAGTTTGTCTTCCAGATCACTAATTCTATCTTCTGCCTCAGTTACCCTAGCTTTTAGATAATTTAGATTAGATTGGATATCTTTGAGAGCATTGTTAATATCATTTCTGGTGGCTTTCACTTCTGCCCTAATCAATTCCATTTTGTCATTAAATGCTTTCCCCAACCTAGCTATTGCCTGGATAATTGTTAGCCTGAATTCCCTTTCTGACATACTGTCTATGTCCATCTCCAATAGCTGTGAGGAAGAAGGCCCAGTCTCTGAATTTTTCTTCTATTGGGCATTCCTCCTCCTAGTCATTTTGGTGAGAGATGGCTGAATGGATGTGTAGCTGAGTATATCAACCGTGGTACAGGCAAGGTTCATCCTGGAACGCTTCTGAGCTATCGAGAGTCACCACCAAAAAGAAAGAAAAAGGAGCGAGAGAGACAGGAAAAAAAAAGATAAAAGAGAAATCCCATCCCAAATGGGTCCCAATGGTAAGATTTATGAAGTATACAACCAAAAACAGACAAACATAAAGACCGACCAAAGTAGATGATGAGAAAATAATTCAATAAATAAGTACATAAATAAAAGAACCCCATCAAAATGAACCCCGAGTATAAGATTTATATACTACCAGAAGAAAAAGAAATACACAGAAACACTGACAGAAGAAAAATATGGGAGGGTGGTTATAAATTCTGAGTGTGGGCGAGGAAGGATATTTTGATTCTTCCCTGGATGTATCTTGATATCTTTGTTAAAGGACTCAACTTTCCTGAGATAAAGTGGGATTAAAACTGGTTTACCTATAGGGGTAGCATTGATTGGGGAAAGGGGATTACCTTGAAGCTTATCTCTATATGAATATTTTAAAAATGAAATAAAATAAAATTAAATTAAATTCAAAATAGAAAAACAAAGTAAAAACACAGGTATGTATATCAAAACGTTCAGGTTAAAAGGTTATTATGGAATTTGATGTACTGAACATCTCATTGTGGTGGTAAATAGGCTGAAAAGTTATATAAAAAAGTGAAAAGAACTTGAATAGTGGGAGTGAATTAAAAATAAAAGTTGCATGTATGAAGTAGTAGCGGTTGCTCTCTTGTTTTTTGGGTTTTTTGTTTGTTTGTTTGTTTGTTTGTTTTTTGGCTGGATTTCTGGTGGAGGCCCCTCCTTAGTAGTTTTTCAGGGAGTGTTGGTAGAGTTAAGTCTCCTGCCCCCATCAAGGGTCTGGGCTGTGAGGAAACCAGTTTTTCAGGCTTTTGTTCTCTGGAGGTTTTTTTGTTTGTTTGTTCATTTGTTTTCTCTCCCCTTGGTGGCTTTTGGCAAACTGCACCCAGACCTCCCTCTCAGAGGGAAACCTCAGTCTGTTCCCTTCTGGGTGCTCCAGAGCACATAAATTCCCCCTCTGCCGCTGGCAGAGCACATTCCCAATCATGGTCTCTGGGGTCACAGGAATTCCTGCTTGTACCCAAAACCATGAGAAATACTAGCTGTGGTTGTCTGGGCAGCTCCAGACCGCCAAAGAGATCCTAAGCAGAGATCACGCTCTGAGATTTTCACACTGGCCCAGCGCTGGGAGTGCTCAGACTCTCCGGGTCCTAGAGAGCGCTGGCTGGCTGGTGCCTGCACGGACCTCTCTCAGGGGAGGGTTTAGGGCACGACTCAGACTCTGGTTGTGCAGTGAGCGTGTGCATGCAGAGTGCAAAAGGCTGTGGTTCTGCCGGCTGGCAAGACTCCCTCACCCTCACAGGTGCTGCCACCCAGATGCTCTCTGGCATGCAGTCGGTTCAGGGACCAAGACCTGGCTTCTTCACTGCACTCTCTCTGGCTCAGCGCCAGGGGTGGTTGTTCTCGGTTGGCGGGCTTAAGCCCCTGTCCTAACCGCCTGTTTCCCCGAATTTCCCCCTATGATCCTTTGCTCTTTTTGAGTGCTTTCAACCAGACTACAAGTTAATGCTGGTCCCCAATTGCAGGGCACTCTCCTATTGGGGTATTATTTTCCAATGGGTCACTTCTGGTGGCTCCCTCCCCCTTTTGTTTATCTTCAGATATCAGTCTGACATTCCACTCTGCTTTACCTGCCCACTGGCATCTTCTGCCCCTGTAGAGATCCAGAAGTGTATAATTCTAATCTCAGGCTGATTTCCTGGGTGATCAGAGTTCTTTGGTAGGTAATCAGCTCACTTTGGGGTACAGGTTGAAACGGCGCCTCCTCCTACTTCTCTGCCATCTTGTCTCCCTGATATGTATGTTTTTGTGCCAGCACCATATTATCTTGGTTACTACAACTTTGTCATGTAACTTGAATCCCACAAATGTGATGCCTCCTGCTTTTATTTTCTTATTCAAGGTGGCTTTGGCTATTCAGGGTCTTTTGTGGTTTCATATAAATTTTAGGGATGTTTGTTCTACTTGTGTGAAAGGGCTGTTGGTATTTAGATGCAGTTTGCATTAATGTGTAGATTACTTTGTGTGGTATAGACATTTTAACAATATTTGCTCTTCCAATCCATGAACATGAACATGGAATGCTTTTCTATTTCTTTTTATCATCTTCCATTTCTTTCATCAGTGTTTTATTGTTTTTAGAGCATAGATCTCTTACGTTTTTGGTTAGGCTTATTCCTGGTTATCTTATGGTTTTGTAAATGGGATAGGTTTCTTGATTTCTCTTTCTGCTGCTTCATTTTTCGTGTATGGAATTGCAACATATTTCTGTACATTAATTTTGTACTACCAATTTGCTGAATTCATCTATCAGTTCTAACAGTTTTTTGGTGGAGCCTCTCGGGTTTTCTACATAAAGAATCATGTCATCTGCAAATAGTGAAAGTTTTCCTTCTTCCTTGTTAATTTGGATGCATTTTATTTATTTTTGCTGTCTGTTTGTTGCTGCTTGGACTTCCAGTACTACATTACCAACAGTGGTGAGAGTGAACATCCCTGTCTTGTTCCTGACCCTAGAGGGAAACCTCTCTCCTTTTCCTCATTAAGGATAATATTAGCTGTGTATTTTTTTGCATATGGTCTTTATTATGTTGAGGTATATTCCCTCTATCCCTACGTTGTTGATGGTCTTTGTCATGAATGGATGCAGTACTTTGTCAAATGTTTTTTTCTGTATCTACTGAGAAGATTTTATGGCTCTTATCCTTTTATTAATTTGGTCTATCATGTTGATTGGTTTTGAATATTGAACTACCCTTGTAGACCAGGAATAATTTCCACTTGGTTGTGGAGCATGATTTTCTTAATGTACTTTTGGATTCAATTTGTAGTATTTTGCTGAGAATTTTTGCACCAATGTTTTTCAGGGATATTGGCCTGTAGGATTTTTGTTTGTTTGTTTTGTTTTGTTTTGTTTTAAGGGAAGTCTCTCTTTTTTTAAGATTTTATTTGTTTATTTGACAGACAGAGATCACAAGTAGGCAGAAAGGCAGGCAGAGAGATAAAGAGGAGGAAGCAGGCTCTCTGTTGAGCAGAGAACCCAATGCGGGACTTGATCCCAGGACCCTGAGATCATGACCTGAGCCGAAGGCAGAGGCTTTAACCCACTGAGGCACCCAGGTGCCCTGTTCTGTTTTAAGGGAAGTCTTTGTCTTGTTTTAGAATTAGGGTAATGTTGGCCTCAAGAAGGAGTTTGGAAGTTGTCCTTCCATTTCTATTTTTGAAATGGTTTTAGAAGAATAGGTATTAACTCTTCTTTAATTGTTTGGTAGAATTTACCTGTGAAGCCCTCTGGCCCTGAAGTTTTGTTTCTTGGAAAAGTTTTTATTGCCAAAAAAATTTCTTTGCTGGTTATCATTCTACTCATGTTTTTATTTTTTCCAGTTTCAGTTTTGGTAGTTTATATATTTCTAGGAATTTTTCCATTTCTTTCAGGTTTTCCAGTTTGGTATCATATAATTTTTCATAATATTCTCATATAACTGTTTGTATATCTGAGGTGTTGGTCATTATTTCTCCTCTCTCATTTGTGATTTTATTTATTTAGGTCCTTTCTCTTTTCCTTTTGATAAGACTGAGTAGGGATTTATCAATTTTACTATTTTTCTTAAGGAACAAGCTCCTAGTTTTATTGATCTTTTTTTTAAAATTTCTATATCATTTATTTCTGCTTTAATCCTTCTTATTTACCTTCTTCTGCTGGTGTTAGGATTCATTAGTTGTTCCATTTCTAGCTTCCTTAGGTGTGAGTTTAGGTTGTTTGAGATTTTTCTTCCTTTTTGAGGTAGGTCTTAATTGCCTGATACCTCCATCTTATGATTGCTTTACCTGCATCTCAATGGCTTTGAACCATCATGTTTTCATTTTCATTTAGTTACATATATTTTTAAAATTTCTTCTTAAATTTCCTGCTTGACCCCTCATTTTTTAGTAGTATGTTCTTTAACCTCCATGCATTGGTGGTCCTTCCAAATTTCTTGGAAGGTTGTGGTTGACTTCAACTTTCACAGCATTGTGCTCTGAAAATATGCATGGTATGATCGTGATCATTTTGTACTTGCTGAGGGGCGATTTGTGACACAGTGTGTGATCTATTCTGGAGAATGTTTCATGTGAATGCTAAAAGAATGTGTATTCTGCTGTTTTAGGATGAAATATTTTGAATATATCTGTTAAGTCTATCTGATCCAGTGTGTCATTCAAAGCCATCATTTCTTTTTTGATTTTCTCCTTAAATGATCTGTCCATTGCTGTAGCTGGCCTGCTAATGTCCCCTCATATTATTGTGTGTTGTCATTATTATTATTATAATTATTATTATTAATATATTATTGTATATTATTATGTTATCTGTGAGTCCCTTTATGTGGGTTATTCATTGTTTTAAACATTTAGGTGCTCCAGAGTTGGGGACATAAATATTTACAATTGTCATATCTTTTAGAGAGTCTCCTTTATTATGATTTAGTGCCCATCTCTTGTTACAGTCTTTGGCCTAACATTTTGTTTGTCTGATACAAGTATTTATACTCTGGTTTTCTCTTAATGTCCTTTGCATGGTTCTCCATCCCCTCACTTTTAATTGGCAGATGTGTTTAGGTCTAAAATGAGTCTCTTCTAGTCAACGTATAGATGGGTCTTTTTTTTTTTTTCTCCATTCTGATACCCTATGTCCTTTGATTGGAGAATTTAGTCCATTTAGAATCAGACTAACTATTTTTAAATATATAAATTTAATATAAATATAATATAAAAAATAAATATATTTATTTTCATTTGATTGCTTGTTTAGTTGGTGTTTCTGGAGATTTCTCTGTTCCTTTCTAGTTTTGCCATTTTTGGCCTTTCATTCCCACATAGAGTCCCCTTAATATTTCTTGCAGGGTTGCTTTATTGGTCACAAACTCCTTTACTTTTTGTTTGTCTGGGAAATTCTTATATCTCTCCTATTTTGAATGAGATCCTTGTTGGATAAAGCATTCTTGGCTGCAGATTTTTCCCATTCAGCATGTTGAATATATCATGACACTCCTTTCTGGCTTGCCAAGTTTCTGTGGAGAAATCTGTTGCTAACCTCATGGGTGTTCCCATATAATGTAGAGACTTCCTTTGTCTTGCTGCTTTAGGATTTTTTTCTTTATCCCTATATAGATATATATTTCAAATTCAACTATCAGTATGTCTTGGTGTTGGCCTGCTTTTGTTTATTTTGATAGGAGTTCTCTGTGTTTCCTGTATCAGGACGTTTGTTTCCTTCCCCAGACTGGGGACGTTTTTTAGCTCTAATTTCTTCAAATAATCTTCCCCCCCTTTCTTCCACTTCTTCCAAAACTCCTAAGACACCAAGGTTATTACATTTGAGGTAGTCACTGAGTTCCCTAAGTCTACTCTCTTTATCCATCATTGTTCTTATTCTATTTTGATCAGCTTCATCATTTTCCATAATTTTATCTTCCATATCACTTATTTGTTCCTTTTCTTCCATTCTTGTGGTCTTTAGATCCAGTCAGTTTTGAATTGCATATATTGCATTTTCTCATTTCTGTCTGATTTATTTTTAGTTTTATTTTTTCTGCTTTAGGGGTCTCCCTGATTCTTTCCATGCTTTACTGAAGCCCAATGAGTACCCTTATGACTGTTTTTAATCTACATCAGGCGTATTACTTATATCTCTTTTGAATATATCTGAAGATGACCTTTTCTTTTATCTTCTTTTGGGATTAATTCCTCCATCCTGACATTTTGTATAGATCTTTGTTTTCTTCTGTATATTAGGAAAGCTTGTTATGTTCCCTGTTTCTGAGAGTAATGGCTTTATGAAGAGAAGGTCATATAAGCTACAGTGTCTGGTGATTCAGGAAATGTCTCTCGTGTGTTCTGCATGCACTCTGTGGCTGTGTTTTGACTGCTCTATCTTCTGGTCAGTAATCTACAGAGGATCTCCTTGCCTGCATTAGGTAATGTTTTTGACCTTGGCCAAAGTGTGGTGAGGTTAAAAAGGTGTGCTCTAGTCTGCTTCTTAAATGGGATCTGATGCATTTCCACTGCAGCTAAAGATTTGTAGCACTCTATGGTCTGTAGTCATGGTTTGTGCATGGGTTTGTGCTGGTCTTCTGGGGAAGGGATATGCTGTGCTTGTCTTAGGCGCACTTGGCCAAGAGAAGCAGTATCAACAGAGGACAAGGATGTGGGACTTGGTGTTAGCAGGATAAGCAGACAGTTTTGGCACTGTGATGTTTACTTAAGTTGGTTTATGTTGAGGGGTGAAGAAGGGAAATGGCACCAGCCAGCTCCTTTTGCCCTGCAGAAGGGAGGCTGCTTGCTGCTTTCAGGGAACCTCTCCCAGAAGAGCAAATATTTTACCCTCATGCTTACTAAGTGTTTTTCAAATCATGGTTTTCACACTGTCTTTGGGTTGCTTGCCTGCCAAGAAGTGCATTGCACTTTGGGTTCTATTCCAGACAAGCCAGCTGATATTTAAAACTCCAAAATTTAGGGGCATCTGGGTGGTTCAGTCAGTTAAGCATTTAACTTGGTTTTGGCTCAGGTCATGGTCTCATGGCTGTAAGATGGAGCCCCACATTGGGCTCTGTACTCACAGGGTGTCTACTTAAGATTCTCTTCCTCTCCTTCTCTCTCTGCCCTCCCCCACACTCACTCATTCACTGTCTCTCTCTCTCTCAAAATAAATAAATAAATAAATAAATAAATAAATAAATAAATAAATATTTTAGAAATGAATGAATGAATGAATAAATAAATATCTCCCAACTGGTGGGGACATGTGGTGGACTTCTGGGGGAGGACCTCAGGTACTGATGAAAGCTGGTACTGATGAAGGCTGGATCCAGATTGGCAGTCATGCAGAGCACAGGGTCATAGGATTTGGAGCAAAGCAGGCTAAACATCCAGTGTCTGTGTTAGGCACCCTCAGCAGATGTCTCTGCCCCTATGCTGAGGGTTCGCTTTGTGAAATGGAACCCGCTAGCTCTTTTGTCTCTGCAAACGCAATGCAAAGTTTCACAGAAGCACACCAAAAGAGGAAACAGTCTCTCCCAGTGTGTCTTATGTGATCCTTAGATCATGCAGTATACCTCCTGGTTACCTCCTTATCTTCTTGCCATGAGTAAGGCAACACCATCAGAGCTTTACCCCAGCCATGCTGCAGATCCCTAAAATTCCAGTCTTTCACCCCTGGTGGTTGCAAAAACTGAACAAAATCAGCCCCTCTTTTTTCCCCAGTCAATGGCTTTGGATAAAAATCCTCCTTTTGTGGGCCCCTGTTTGTTTTTTCTCTCTTGCTTTTCTACACTAACAGGGTTCCTTCCCCTCCACAGCACCCATGATCTGTTTCTCCACCAACCATGTCTCTGCACTTCCTGTCTCCCTAGATATGACCTCTTCTCTCCATCTAATTTTGCATTTTTTTCCTGGCAATTCTCAGGTCAATTTCCTGGGTATTTAGATTGATTTAGTAATTATCTAGCTGTCTTCCAGGGATGAGGCAACCCTAGAGTCCCCCTAAAATGCTGCCATCTTAGTCCTCCCCAGGTCAAATTTCCTCATTGATTTTCTCTCTGGAGATCATTGTGGAAATACGGTTGAAGTACCCTACTATTATTGTGATGCTTTTTACTTCTCCCTTAAAATCTCCTAACATAAGCTTTTTATAGATTTAGGTACTCTGATACTGCATGCATGTATATTTAGTATTGTTATTCCTATATTGAATGACAGCTCTATTATATAATGACCTTATTAGTTTTTTTATTAGAGCACTTGACTTAGAGTCTTTTTTTTTTTTTTTGATGTATAGGTATCTCTGTTCACTTTTGGTTTCCATTTGAATGGTATATATTTTGGCAACTCTTTTTATTTTATTTATTTTTATTTTTTTTATTTCTATTCAGTGTAACAGAATTCATAGTTTTACACCACACCCAGTGCTCCATGCAATGCGTGCCCTCCATAATACCCACCACCAGGATCCCCCAAATACCCACCCCCGCCCCTTCAAATCCCTCATGTTATTTTTCAGAGTCCATAGCCTCTCATGGTTCATCTTCCCCCCCAATTTCCCTCAACTCCCTTCTCCTCTCCATCTCCCAATGTCCTCCGTGTTATTTGTTATGCTCTGCAAATAAGTGAAAGCATATGATAATTGACTCTCTCTGGCGGACTTATTTCACTCAGCATAATCTCTTCCAGTCCTGTCCATGTTGCTACAAAAGTCGGGTATTCATCCTTTCTTATGGAGGCATAATACTCCATAGTGTATATGGACCACATCTTCTTTATCCATTCATTCGTGGAAGGGCATCTTGGTTCTTTCCACAGTTTGGCGACCGTGGCCATTGCTGCTATAAACATTGGGGTACAGATGGCCCTTCTTTTCACCACATCTGTATCTTTGGGGTAAATACCCAGTAGCGCAATTGCAGGGTCATAGGGAAGCTCTATTTTTAACTTCTTGAGGAACCTCCACACTGTTCTCCAGAGTGGCTG
>PISX010024645.1:0-27529 GCA_004024625.1 Mellivora capensis | reverse complement strand
GGTATTTAAATATTAACATGTATTAGTATTAGTTATCTGGTTGGTGGGAATATGAACAATTTAAATATTGTGTTTTACATTTCTATGTGTTAAAAATGGAAAAATAAACTATGACACACAGTCTCAAAAATTCTATCACCAATAATCAAGGAAGTTATTTTGCAAGGAAAAAAATTAAACCACTTACTAGTCTTTAATCATACTATTTCTTTTAGTGCTGATACCTTATCATTACATCAAATTTGCAACAAAACTAAACAAAAAATATATATATAGCTGTATAATTTAAATTTCAACTGTCCTTACTGAACAATCTTACTATTTTCAGCAACCAAAGTTATAGCAAGTTTTATTATGTTTCCTTTTTTATACAGGTTCTTCTTAATTTAGACAACAGGAAATTTTGTCTTTACTGATGCCCTAAAATCCACAGTGGTATAATAAGCAAGATATAATATATATACATTCTATCTGATGTATGAAGGTAAGGCAGTGTGTAAAAAAAATGCAGTTATCTGCCTCGTGACTCAATACACTTTACTCTATTTTAAGGACATACACACTTAAGTACAACTGAAAATTGGCTTTTTACATCTTACTGTACACATATCTAAAAAAACTATCATTATAAATCCATCCAAACTTTATAACACAGTGGGCACCAGAGAAAGGTGGGGGAAAAGAACTGAATGAATTAAATCAAATTGTCCCAGATTTAGTAAACCATCTATAAATAGGGTGACTATATAATTTATCATCTATACCAAGACATTTCTGAGAGTGAAAGAGGATGATAGTAATAATTAAGCTAGAACAACTGGGGTTGTTGTAAGCTAGAATAAACTGGGGTTATGCCAAGATATATTTTTACCCTATCTTTGAAACTGGAACAACATTTACCCAGAAAGTAAGAAAATTTTATTTTTATCACCTCTCATCTTAAAACTCCAGGTAACTCACATCTAAGACCATTTCTACAAATTTGATGATAGAATTTAGCCCATCACATTTAGATTTGCCAATTGTAATATACTTTTAATGAGATTGATCTTTTTAGTGTGGTTATGAGCAAGGTAACTGTCATCAAAATTAAGTACATCCCATCTTTACAAATGAAATGTCTATGATCTTTTCAGCATTTTTGAAAGCTAATATCTCTGCCAGTGAATTTAATACTGAAGAATGGTACAGCACTTGAAAAGTATAATTATAGTTGTTAAATGCCATGAAATTTGAGCTGGGGAAGTGAGCAATCTTGTGAGTGCAGATGCTGTAAATGTGATCAAACTCAAGTTAGAAAAATAGGTACATCTTAAGAAAGCCAAATACAAACACAGATATGATTCTAATAAATTGACACACACACTCAACACACACACACATTTATCACTGTTTCCCATGGAAAATATTATTTAAAATGCCATCTGGTTTGGATACAGTACAATTTCACTTCCACTGCCTGAGACACTTTCTCTTCTAATACAGATTTTTGAATTGTTTAATCTATTATCTAAAATTCAGAGTCAGTTTCATCTAGTTTAATTCAATTATGAGAAGTCATGGTTCTATTTTATATTTACCAAATTAAAACATTTTGAAACTATTTAAAAACTATTCTTGGAGGGTTGCAATAGCTTTCAATTGGCAAGTGCATTGAAATGCCTTTTAGGTATCATTCAGATTACTATCTTAGGTTCTGCCAGCCTCCAGAGGGGCAGTGAAATGTGCAAATGCAGATTAAATCTGAAAATATGATCATGGCACAGATAATCTTCTTTTCAGGAAAGGAACTACAATCTCCTTCACCAACAGGAGATTGGTAAGGGTTAAAATGGTGACTATTATGGGCAGGTTACAGATTGTATTCAAGGTTTTTATTTTTCTTTTTATTTCATCCAGGGTCATGCTAAACATAGAGGGCTCAATCAATCTCAGAAAGAATCTACTTTATATTTCCTTCAAATATAAAATTCATTATGTGACATTCCAGCCACTTAGAGTGGGTTAGTGAAGTTGTTAAAGAAGGGCTCACCCTTTCTGAAGGAAATGAAATAGGAAGCAGAGAGAGAAGGCAAGTTTCCAGAGCACAGCTTTCCAAAGTATTTTCCACAGGATACTGATTGCTTAAGATGCTTTATGAAAAAGTAGATGTGCACATTCTAGAAATACCACATATCTCATCTTTCTCTAAGAGATTTACATTTCAGATTTGCATGGCAAGTACCTCTAAAATTCTGCATCAAGGAAATCTGCTTCATTTTCTTTAGTTCTATGTTTAGCAAACTTAATTTAATTAAGCAATGCTGACAACAGGTTCTGTGGAGCCTGAAATTTTTATAATTTAGGAGCCATCTTTATGAAAATAATACAAAATAAAATACAAAGTTAATGACATAGTATACATATATATTCAGAAATCTCTTTAAAGTTCTTGGAGATTTATAGCTCTTTTCTTCTGATCTCTCTGTAGACAATATACCAGAAATGCTTTGTTCCCGGTGGTAACCTTTTTTCTCCTCCAACTGGAACACTTAGAACTCTCAGCAACTTCCTGTATTCTCATGGGTCTGTACAAGTAAAGGGCCTGAAGCTTAAGCTTCATTACCTTAATAGCAAATTTAACTCTATAACAAGGTAACAAAATGAGGTTCCTGGACCTAACTCCAATGTGTATGTTGGGAGAGAATTGGGGGTGGGGTGCTTCCCATGTAACACCATGCATTTCTCAGATACCAGCAGGATGTCTGAGGATTCAACTCAATTCTGACACTATCTATCAAGAGATAGCATCAGATTCCACAGATTGAGAGCTTAGTCCTACAAGACTGCCTTCCCCCAACCCCAACTTCAGATGCCATTTACAAGCCCAGGCTGTTTCTTTTTACCAACTGAATACAGACTAGAGGTTCCAAAGACCTCTTCCAATTCAGGATGCCAGTCCTAAGTACAAGTTCAACAGGCTATAAATCGGAGGTTCCCACAGTCCTTCCCTGGGTTCCATTCATTTGCTAGAGCAGCTCACAGAACTCAGGCAATCTGTCTACTTAACAGATTGCTGGTTTACTATAAAAAGACATAACTCTGGAAGAGATGCATAGGGAAAGACATGAGGAAGAGGCCCAGAGCATCCATGCTCTCTCTAGTTGTGCCACTCTCCCAGAATATCCCTGTGTTCACAAACCTGGAGTTCTCTGAACCCTGTCCTTTTGGGGTTTTAAGGAGGCTTCGTTACACAGTAATGATTGATTAAATCACTGGCCACTGGCATCAATTCAGTCTCCAGCCCCTCTTCCTTGGTGGGGAGGTGGCAGGTTACTTAAAGTGCCAACCCTCTAGGCACCTGGGTGGCTCAGTTGACAGAGTGCCTGACTCTTGATCCCAGCTCAGGTCTTGATCTTAGAGTCTGAGTTCAAGCCTCACATTGGGCTCTACACTGGGTATCAAGCCTACTTAAAAAACTTAAAAATGAAGTTCCATTTATACAATGGAATATTTCACAGCCATCAGAAAGGATGAATACCCAACTTTTGTATCAACATGGACGGGGCTGGAGGAGATTATGCTGAGTGAAATAAGTCAAACAGAGAAAGGCAATTATCATATGGTTTCACTTACTTGTGGAGCATAAGGAGTAACATGGAAGACATTGGGAGAATGAAAGGAAAAGTGAAGTGGGGTAAATCAGTGGGGGAGGTAAAGCATGAGAGACTGAGGACTATGAGAAACAAACTGAGGGTTTTGGAGGGGAGGGGAGTGTGGGGATGGGCAAGCCTGGTGGTGGGTATTAAGGAGGGCACGTATTGCATGGAGCACTGGGTGTGATGCATAAACAATGAATTCTGGAACACTGAAAAAATAAATACAATACAATACAATACAATAAAAATAAAGTTCCAACCCTCTAATCACAAGGTTGGCTCCTCTGGCAACTAGCCCCCTTACCTAAGGGTTTTTCAAAGGTCACCTCACTAGCACAACGAAAGACACCTTTGTTGCTCTTATCACAGGAAATTATAAGGGTTTTAGGAGTTCTCTTCCAGGAACAGGTGGAAGACCAAATATATATATTTATTATAAATCACAATATCACAATAACCCTTTTAAATCTGGTTAAAATAATGGTTTGGGGGGCATGTTCTAGAAAATGCCAATATATAGAGTTTGATCTAGGTTTGCACCTTAAAAGAGTTGGAACTAAGCAATATTTACAATAGATGGTTGTAGAGCTATGAAGAAAATTAATTTAGGGAAGGGAGATAGAGTGCCAATAAGGAGAGCAGAAATGTAAAAGAAGGTGGTCAGGAAATGCCTTACTGAGAAAGTGAACTGGAACAGAAATCTGAGAACATGAGGGAGACCTCCAAGCTGCATTAGGAAAGATCAATATTTTGTCCTGCCAAGTGAGGACTGTTGCTCTGAATGAGACAATAGATTGAGCAGCATGTAGGGACAAGAGAGCCTTTATTTAGGTATAAGAAATTATGCTCATGGGACTGTTCTTATAAGTGAGGGTACATTTATGATACAGAAGATGGGGGGGGAAATTGCTTGATCTCACTGCCACTGTTTCAAAGATGTTTGAAGGTCCAAAAATGATCATAGTTTTTTGACTCAGTAAAATTTATTATTTTTTTGTTATTTAGTTTTATTCAAAAGAATGTATTTCCTGGGCACCTGGGTGGCTCATTTGGTTCAGCGACTGCCTTCGGCTCAGGTCATGATCCAGAGTCCTGAGATCGAGTCCCGCATCAGGCTCCCTGCTTCATGGGGAGTCTGCTTCTCCCTCTGACCTTCTCCCCTCTCATGCTCTCTCTCCCTGTCTCTCTCTCAAATAAATAAATAAAATCTTTAAAAAAAAAGAATGTATTTCCCTATTCAAAAAATTAAATAACCACACCACCACCAGCAAATCTGTAGAGTCATATTGATGGTGGAGAGTTCAATGAGGGAGCAAGTTAGCTGAGGATAAAGCAAAAGCTGGCAACCTACACTCCTCCCCCCATTTGATATGTGTGACATTTCTCATGCACTCCTGGCTGCCCTAAAGGAAGAACAAATGATTAAGTGATAGAGATCAGTCTTGTAGGACAGAAGTCTCCCTCAGTTTGCAAATGACTTAATGATGTACAAAGAAGAAGCTTCTTATTAATAGCTCAACTTCCAGAGACCTATCATTTAGTTTCCTAGAGCCCTAACATCACCCTCCCCTACATGAAATTGAGGGAGGCTGAGGCAGAAGGAAATGTGAACAAAATTGAATTTCTTTTGAGTCTGCAGCCCATTGACAAGGACTGTGATAGGAGGAATGTAACATTCCTCCAGGAAACTCCCAATTGTCTTCATGTTAGTGCCTCATTAGGGGTAAAACAGTCTTGGCTTTACAATAACCAGGCCTCCAGTATCCTGAGAGTCTTCACAGTCTTTCTGGACACCCGCTTTGTCCTCACCTCCCTAACTCCTAAGTATATTATCAGCCACTCTTCGAGACTACAGTGCAGCAGCTCTTTCTGCTCATGGGTCCTGTCCTCGTGCTTTAATACAATCACCATTTTGCACCAAAAATGTCTCAAAAATTCTTTCTTGGTCATCGGCTCTGGACCTCACCCCACCAAACCTCTCCAATATTCCAAAACCCCACCAAATTCATTGGACATTCCTAAAGTCCCAAAGATCATAAAGGGGGAAAAAAAGGAAAAGAAAAGTACTCAAAACAAATCCAAAACCCATAATGAGTTTGAGGATAAACATCACATGAGTTTCTGTCTTCTCTCATTGTCAGCTGCAGATTAATTTCAGCAGGATCAAGTACAATTTAAGTAAATCCCTCATACCAGCTCCAGCCCCTTAACTGTACCCTGTCAGCAACAATGAGCACACTGGAATCCTAGAAAAAGAACAAGACCTTTTAAAGTGCAGTGTACTCCTGGAGGGCAGTATAAGAGAATAATGATCTCTTAGTCCTGTTTTCTTCATTTCATCTGCATCTGGCAGTACGCTCCAGCACCCACTGGAAGAACTGGCCTAAGGAGCTCAGCACACTGGTGGCTCAGAGGGAAGGCAGATATACACACAGAGATGTATACAATATAGAGGGTTGGTGTTTGTGAGATTAAGAAGGCCTCTCCCGGTTATTAGTATCTCCCAGGAGGCAGACTGCTCTGTGGACACATGGCTGGGTGGGTGAACTATGTCTTTGTTAGAACAAGAGGGAGCCTTGTCCTTTAGCAAGACACAACCTGGAACTCAGGCATACAGCCTATTGAGCAGAATGTCCATCTCCACTCACACCTTCAGGTGAGTATTCTCGTGCAATGCATAAGCTGTTCAACCATATGCAGTGGTCCTGCCTAACTGAAAATATAAAGCCCCACTATTTAGCTCCAAGAAACACCCTGAATAGTGCTAAGAAGATAAACAACAGGGAAAACACTTTTATTTCATTTTGGAGCAAATTCTTCCCATAATTATAGGAAAACAACTCCAGAGAGACTTGATAAATTTTAAAAAATCAAAGGAAAGCGAAACAATACAAAAACACCAACACAAAAAAATAACACAAAAGAAAAACAAAGAATATACATTTTAAAATTCACCTCTATTATAAAAAAACATGTTAGACAACAATTCTTTTACATTCTCAAATTAAGAAAACACACGAGATGCACTGGGAAGACAACATACTGAGAAGTATACAGTGTGACAGAAATAATCCTTAATAACATTATAAGCAGTACATAGTAGAAGTTACATGTAAGGAATGGAATTTATGATGAGCAGAATTTCTGAAAATTTATCAACACATATCTTAAGAAAATGACTAGCTCTTCAGAAATTCATAGTTAGAAAGTCAACCTGGTAGGGTTACTGGATGTTGTAGAGTATCCATTTAAGGTTTGTGTGTATGAATTTTCTGAAGCAATGTTCCCCCTGATGGCAGCAGACCCATCCCATGTGTTCTTAATTTTTTTTTGCAATTTTAATCAAAACCCTAATAAAGTCATTTTAAAATTTTGACTAAAGAATTTTCAATTTTATCTAGAAAGATAATTATGAAATAACAGGCACAAACAATATGAAAAAGAGAACCAAAAAGGATATCTTCCCTATAGAGAAAGGAAAAACAAAATATGTGGAATTAAAACACCATTGTACCAGTGCATATAGATCAAAAAGATAAAACAAATACTAGGAAAATACATTTATGTGTCAAAATTCGGTGATGGTCAACCAGTGAAAAAAATAAAACCAGGGTTTGAAGGTCCAACAAGCCATTTAGGAGAAAAGTTGGTTGGAAAACATTGTCTCATTTGACATCAAAATAAATATGAAATTAACAAAATAATTAAATGTGAAAAAAGAAAAGCAATAGTATAAAAATGTTTAGGTGCATATTTTTATAATTCTGAAGTCAAAAGGACTTGAGATGTATGAACCTAAATTAAAACACCCTAAGTAAAAATGTTTATGAGTTGTCCACTTCAAAATTTTTACCAGTATGAATAAGGTTAAAATCCAAACCAAATAATTAAAGAAAATTTGTAACCAATTCTTTAAAATTTGTTCAAAAATTCTTATATATAAATCCTAGTTATGAATATGAGAAATATCACCATGTGTGCAAGGGCAAGGAAAGACTGAAATACAAATAGCAGTAAACATAAATATATGTACAACTCTACTGGTAATCCAACAGTGTTAATTTAAACACCTATGAAGTCAGATGACAAATATCAAAAAATTTGATAGTAGTAGCTGTTGGTAAGGATATATGAACACAGGAACTATCATATACTATTGAGTTGGAAGTATAAATCAATAAACATTTCTGGACACAAATCAAAAATTTCAAATATAGATAACTTTAGATGTAGAGTTGCATTTTTAGAAAATTATTATAAAGAAAAAATAGGGGGCACCTGGGTGGCTCAGTGGCTTAAGCCTCTGCCTTCGGCTCAGGTCATGATCCCAGAGTCCTGGGATCGAGCCCCATGTCGGGCTCTCTGCTCGGCTTCCTGCTTCCTCCTCTCTCTGCCTGTCTCTTGGCCTACTGTGATCTCTGTCTGCCAAATAAATAAGTAAAACCTTTAAAAAAAAAAAAGAAAAAATAGGTATATTACATAAATAGGCATAAACAAGGACATTTTTGGAATACTCTTTCCAGTAAATAATTAGAAACAATGCAAAAATCTACCAATATAGGTACGGCATAACAAATTTTATACCACAGAACAGTTACAAGTGATAACATAAATCATTTGTTTATCACCATAGAGAATTGTCTGTATCATTAAGGAAGAATTTAGGTTATAATTTGTATTCCTATGCTAGTGTGTGAATGCACATGAATACCATTATTTATCTCAGTAATAAACTAACACATTTATTTCTTGTTCCATCAACTATAGACAATATCTCTTGGCTTTCTATCTTACAATGATGGTATGTGCCACCTTTCTTTCACCTTTCCCCCCACTTTCCACCTAACCACTTCTGTCACCTATACTTTTACTTTATCAAGGATGACAGTATTTATGTCCTGTTTTTTAACTACAATCAGTGATTTCACATTTTGTGTTTACTGAAAAACAATAGTTCTTGTATTATTATGTGCTTTGTAATTACAGGCTGTGCTGTGAACAGTAATTCAAAATGATAAAACTGCAAGCGCTATATTACTATTTTTCCTGGAGTAACTAATGCCTTTTTAAATTGCCTTTTTCCCCCCTAGGCCCTTATCATATCCTTAGTTTCCTGTAAAACTGTCCTTTATAGAAACTCCCTCCCACCCCTCCCAACACAGAATTCAATTCCCTCTAACCCTTGCATGCCACCCTGAGTGGCTCTTCTCTAGGTGTGCAAAACCATGCTCTTCCTGGAACTTAAGGTCTCTGCTCTTCGGGATTATAGCACCTCTTTCTAGTTTCCCCTTCTTCATTATTTTTTGGAATATGTTTTCAATTAACTTCCTAAGAAAAGGTGCTTAGGAAGTAAAGCTAATGAATCCTTGAATGTATGATATATATAGTCATTTAGCTCTCAGATTTTATTTACTCTTTGGGTATGCATTTTTTCATTCTTTCATAATTTTGAAAGCATTTTTACTGAGAGACTGAATATATAAATGGACAATGGCCACACCACATACAAAAAGAGAACTCTGATCAACAATCTGCAGCAACCAGGCTAGGAAACCAACTCACTTACTTACTGTCTCTTACTCTTACTCACTTACTCACCAACTTACTGTCTACAGTAATTGGTCCAAGAAGCCAATCTACTTGGAGGAAGTCAGATCATGATCTCCAACAAACAATAAATTGACAGCTTCTCCAATTTTTATCCCCACTTTGTTTAGCACCAACCAGAAAAAACAAATATCCACCTCCAACCATTCACATAGGATGCCTGGCTTCTACTTAGCCTGCCTACACCTTCTCCATGCCAATAGCCTCCAATCAGGGCATACCTGAAGCCTTTCTTTTTTTCCACTATAGAGCTTTCCCACTCCTTTGCCTACCTTTGAGTTTCTTCCAGGTGATAGTGGCTAATTCCCTTATTAAAAAAATCTCTGTGTAAATACCCTTTGCTTATTCTGATCTGAGTGGTCTTTGTTTACTTCTACATTGCACAGATTTCTAGAATCCAAGGCTGATAAGAGGATGACAGTGTGACTTTAAAAAAAAATAATAGCTTTTTTTGAATATAATGTACACACAACATACAATTCACCCACTTAAAAGTGTACAATTCAGTGGCTTTAAGCATAGTCATAGAACCATGCAACCATCCCTATAAAACTGTATTTTCATATCCTTCCTGTACCTACTAAACACTCTGTTTTCCCCCAACCTCACATCCTTAGGCAATCACTAATCTACTTTCTATCTCTATAGATTTGCCTGGTTATATAATTTAAAAGGAGTGTTAAATATGAAATCTTCTGTGACTAACTTCTCCCACTCAGCATACTATTTCCAAGGTTCATCCATATTGTGAAATGTAGCAGTATTTCATTCCTTTTCATGAATAGATAATATTCCATTGTATAGGAATGCTACATTTTATCTATTCATTAGTTGGGTTGTTTCCATTTTGGGCTTATTATGAACAATTTCATTATGAACATTCAAACAAAACTTTTTGTGTGGATATTTCTTTTCATTTCTCTTGACTATATACCTAGGAGTGGAAATGTTAGGTCATATATTGGTAACTCTGTTTAACCTTTTGAGAAACTATCAGACTGTTTTCCAAAATGGTATACCATTCTACATTCCCATCAGGAATATATGAGGGTTTCAATTCATCCATAGTCTCAGCAACACTTGTTATTATCTGTCTTTTTAATCAAAGGCATACTAATGGGTGTTAACTGGTATTCTATTGTGGTTTTGATTTAGAATTCCCTGATGGCTAATGATGCTGAACATCTTTTCATGTGCTTTATGGTCATTTGTTTATCTTTTTGAGAGGTTTGTTAAATCCTTTGTCCATTTTTTATTTGGGTTGTCTTTTTATTGTTGAATTGTAAGGTGACCTGCTTTTTAACTTTGTTGTCTTCTTTCTGAAAACTTTAGCATCTTCTCTTTATCTCTAGTACTCTGAATTTTCACAAGAACATGTCTAGAAATGTCTTCATTTTGCTGGGTACATGGAAAACCTTCCAACATGAAGACTTATACTTTGGCACAGGATTGCCTCTTTTATCATTTCTTTGATCATACACTGTCCCGTTTTCTCTCCCAGGAACTTCTACTATTTAGGTAGCAAACCCTGCATTGATCTTTTTTTTTTTCAATTTATTTATTTGTCAGAGAGAGAGAGCAAGCACAGGCAGACAGAGGGAGAAGCAGGCTCCCCGCCGAGGAGCCCGATGGAGCCCAAGGAGCCCGATGTGGGACTCGATCCCAGGACGCTGGGATCATGACCTGAGCCGAAGACAGCCGCCCAACCAACTGAGCCACCCAGGCGTCCCTGCATTGATCTTTATACCTTTAATTTTTATTCTCATTACTTCCATTTCCTGTTTTCTGTTCTTTTTATTCTATTTCAAGGAGATTTGTATGATTTTTTTTCTTTATTCTTCTTATTTTTCCATCAGTTACATTATGTGTTCCTTTACAGCATACTATTATTACTTAACAAATGTAATATCTCTCTAAAGTATCTCTAAAGATACTAGGAACAGAGACAATTTTAAAGCCCTCTTCCATTCCCTGGATTAACTATTCCCTCTCTGATCATTGTGGCAAATTATTAACCTGGCTCTTTCTTTGACATTCCTCAATTGTCTGGTATTCCTTCATTGTCTGTTTGAATATAAGGTTAAGACAATAGAAAATCAAGCTGTGTTCTTTGTATTGATAAGCAAGTCTGCCAACTTGCAGGTTTCATCTTATGTGGAGCCTGTAGCAAGTCAGCCACTATGAATGGCTGAAACATCGAAGACTTCACTCTAAGAGGCTAATTTCTACAGAAACTATCCTAATTTTACCAGTCTTTTTCATTCCTGTAGATAAGAAGTAGACTTTCTTTTTACTTATTGTAGTAAATATACACACTCCAACAAAACTCACCATTTTAACCATTTCTAACTGTAGAGTTCAGTGGTATTAAGTACATTCACCCTGTTGTGCAATCATCACCACTATCCATCTACAAATCTTTTTCACCATCCCATACTAAAACTCGTACCCATTAACAATAAGTCCCCATTCCCCCATCTCTCAAGCCCCTGTTAACTACTGTTCTATTTTCTGTGTCCATTTTTATTTAATTTTTGCTTTTTTTTTTGAGGAATTTTTGATTTGAGGTTTGTGTCCAAAGAAAAAGAAGATGTATGAGAAGTATTATCCAGTTATAGGTTTTTTACTTTTTTTTAAAGTGACTTTCACCATTAACCCCTTGTTTTCAAGATTACACTCACTTTTGACTATTCTATCTATAGATCACAAGTTGTATACAACTCCTTGGGTTTGTAAGGTACCCCTTTGGCATTTTCTTTTATTTTTTTTAAGATTTTATTTATTTGACAGAGAGAGATACAGTGAGAGAGGGAACACAAGCAGGGGGAGTGGAAGAGGGAGAAGCAGGTTTCTCACTGAGCAGAGAGCCCGATGCAGGGCTCGATCCCAGGACCCTGGGACTATGACCCTAGCCAAAGGCACATGCTTAATGACTGAGCCACCCAGGCACCCCTGGGCATTTTCTAAGCTATAGTTTCCTCCACCCTTCTGAAACAGTATCTACTCTTTTATCCATTCTTTATGTCTTATTAGATTTAATAAAACTTTCACACACCATTGACTCTCCTTCCACTTCCTATTTCTACATTTTTATTCTTATTACAATGAGTTTTGGAGCAAAGTAGAAGATATCATATGCTCAACCTATCATATTAAAACATAATCCTGGGCTAAAATTTCTAACCTCTTAATATACCAGGTATACTTAACTAGAAATGTAACAGTTTGTAACTAAAATCAGTATCAAAATTCAAAGAGGTATTTTAAAAGTAAGAAAAAAGTTCAAAGTATTAAGAATCAGTGTATGAAACATATTTTAATACAATTTTTCAGAAATAAATTTAAATCCTAAACTACAGAACATAGTTTTTATAGCACAGACTCAAGTTAGTTTAAAATTATCTATTTTTGTGACCACACATTTAATTTCTTTAGTGATTCTTTATTACTAAGGTTGCCACAGAGTAGCACCTTGTCATTAAATCGGCACTTGCTATAGATTCATGAAAAAAATGAAAAACTGGATTTCCCTTTTTCATGATGATCACTGCATCCAGCCCAAGAAAGAGATCATATAGAGCAGTGACTGGAATGCAGTTTATGAAGTCCAGAAGACCTATTTTGAAGTCCAGATTTGGACATTTATTAACTTGGCCAATTTTCTCAGTGTCTCAAGCTCTCCTTCACCTGTAAAATGGGTTTATCTATTCATAGGATATCTGTGAAGAATAGATTAAGCAAGTATTATTTGGGGTTCATCATAGATGATAAATAAACATTAGCTGTTATTGTCCACAGTTGGACTACAGTATCACTCTATATAAGTCTGGGTCTAAAACCAGCTCCCGAATCTTAACCATGCTATTCAATCTCTCTGTGCCTTGTTCTCTCATCTCTAAAATGAAGATGATACTGAGCCTATATTAAAGGATCATTTAAGGATTAAATTCAAGAATATAGATACAGGGTTTAAAACAATGCTTTTATTTTCATCACCTGCATCATCATTATATAATTTGTTTCTCTAAAGCAGACTATATAATTGAACCTAATGCCTACAGAGACCCTGTGAAAAGCTGGATATAAACACTATTTTTTTTATTGTACCATCTTATCATACATTCTCTTCCCTAGTTCCCCGTCTGTCCATCCCATCTCAAAATATTTAAAATCACTTTTATCCTTATTTTTTGGACCAATATTATATGTAGAATATTCCACACTTGAATCATCATCAATGGCAAACAGAATCAATAGGTATCCTTTTCATCCTTAAAAACAACTGAAATCTATTAAAAAAAAAGTTCAATTTTAACTTCTACTGCTTCTACATTTCACTGAATTTTAAGCATGCCTTTTCGAAATTGCTGCCATATTATTCTTTTCTTTCAGTAAGAAATACAATTGTTAAACTTCACTGCAATTGCCTTTAAGAGTTTTCTAAAATTTAATCTTAACAACTTGACCTAACAAAAATCTTTACTTCCACTATAGGGTTTTCTTACAAGTGGAAACACAGTTCAGTTTAACAGAAAGTGAGTTATCCAGGGTAAGTTGCACTGGCTTCCAGCCAAAATGGACAAACAACTCAAATTTTAACCTGAGTCAGGATTTTTTTTTTCAACCCTCTCGCTTGGAAAGTCTATTTTGATTATAATATGAATGCTAGCTATTATGTAAGTAACATGATACTTTTACTTTCCATTTTAAAGAATGTGTCTCTTGCACCTGCAGTTCCCTCTTCCTCGACTGCATCTACCTTATGGCCCCCACTCATTCCCCAGATCCAGCTGCTACTCTAAATTACTAAGTTCCAATTAGTTGCACACTCCTCTTGGCTCCCTCGGAACTTCATTGTTACCTCACCATGGTCCTTACCACCATACATAGCAAATGTTAAACATTAATTCTCTCCATTGGACTGCACCTAAGGAGTAGAAGTCAGCATGGGGGTCCACTCTATAGCTCTAATATTTTATGATCAATAAATATCTGCTAAAAGGACTTAATAACTAGTTCCAATGGAGAACATCAGCTAATGTCTTCTGTTCAGCACCTCCTCCTTTGGGGGAAACCATGCCGAGACTCACACATATCTTAAGAAACCCAAGGGGTGATATAAACCGTGGTTCCAAAGATGGATGTATGGCCCAGGAACAGACAATCAGAAAACTCCAAGTACTTTATCCCATTGGCCACTGTGATTAAGTCAGGAATAGATTTGTGACTCAGTCTGGACCAAGGAGGGTCATCCCTCAGAATTTTGAATGGAGGATTTAGAAAAATACACTTTCTTTTGCCTTAAACCCCCAGACATAAGAATGATATAAACTTAGAGTTGATGATGGCCACCTTTGCCACCACATAGGAAACACCAGAATGAAGTTAATCCAAAAATAAAATAAAATCAGAGCTAAGTGATGGTTCAAGACAAACTTCTGCTGATGTCATTTGAGTCTCAGTTCCAGACATGACTAGACTTCATTCCTGTGCTTTCCAGGTACATGAAGCTTTGTTTTCTTAAGCTAGTTTGACTGTCATTTCTGACATTCGCAATTATCCATAAGGATGTGGGAAAAAAAGAAATCGTTATGTGCTGTTGGTAGGAATGTCAATTGGTATGCCACTGTGGAAGACAGTATGGAGGTAACTCAAAAATATAATCACCATATGATCCAGTAATTTTATTATTGGGTATTTACCGAAAGAAAACAAAAACACTAATTTAAGAGGATATATGTACCCCTATGTTTATTGCACCATTATTTACAATAGTCAAGATATGGAAACAACATAACTGTCCATCAACAGATGGATGGATAAGGAAGATGTGGTATATACACATACACACACATATATCACAGGTATATATAGAGATATATATTTTCTCTCTACGATGGAATATTATGCAGCCATAAAGAGGATGAGATCGTGCTATTTGCAACAGCATGGATAGATGTAGAGGGTATTATGGTAAGTGAAATATGTCAGACAGGAAAAGACAAATACCATAATATTTCACTCATATATAGAATCTAAAAAAAAAAAAAACAGAACAAATGAATAAGCAATAAGAAGTAGACCTATAAATACAGAGAATAAACTGATGGTTGCCAGAGGGAAGGGGGAAGGAGGGATGGGCAAAATGGGCAAAGGGTCAGGGGAGACACAGGCTTTCAGTTATGGAATGCAGAAGTCACAGGAATAAAAGGCAAAGCACTGGGAATATAAGCATTGGTATTGTAATAGCATTCTCGGGTGACAAATGGTAGCTTACATTTGTAAGCAGAGCATAAGGCATAGACAATTTGAATCACTATGTTTATACCTGAAACTAATGTAACATTGTGTGTTAACTGCACCTAAAATTTTTTTTCAAAAATAAAAAGATATTTTGAAGACAAGTATTTATTCTTGTCAAGGTTTTTGCTCTGGGTTTTGCACAAGATGGAAAGGTTCTTTGATATTTGATAGCATGAAAATAAACCATATTTATATACTAAAACCAATCATGAAGATCTACTGCATACATTCTTGAACTTTAATGTGCATAGGCATCACATAAAGGTATTTGTTAAATATAAGGATTCACAGAATACGTTCCTAAAGATTCTGATTCATCATGCCAGAGTGAGACTAGGAAACCAAACTTTAAACAAGTATCACAGGTTAGTCTGAATTAAGTGGTACTTTGCTCCACTGAGGTAAAGGGAATTGTAAAAGATAATAAACCTCAGAACTGACTCCTTCTTTGCAAGGTTAAGAAATGAAACTAGCTTCCACAAAAGTAAATTTTAAAAAGAGAAAGTGTTAAAATTTAGGGCATTATCTTCTTAGATTCCATAGAACAAAAGATATTGAAGGCCTCTTTTAGCCAGAAAAATATAAAGCCCCGGTTCTATTCCTTTCTCATTCAGGAACTAGTTTATTTATTTTTTACTAAATGGAACATGAGAAATTGCCTAGAAATAATATGACTTCTTGAACCTTATATCTAAGGCATAAAATCTGGTACGTTCTTAGAAACATAAAAAGTTAAAATTTCAGGGGAACCTTACAGGTCATTTAACCCAACCATTATCAGATGTTGGGCTCTTTTCTGCACTATTCCCTAAAAGTGGTCGTTCAATCTCTGCTTGAACACCTCCAATGACCCAGAACTCATTACTTCATGAAACAACATTTTTCTTGTGGTAAAACTTCGTGTTTGTTTGTTGGATGGCTGCTGATTGATGGTATTCCCTTCCACTGGGCTAAAATCTGCCTCCTCTTTTAGGATTTTCATTAGGCTTAGGTCTGCTTACTTGGTTGACACACACACACACACAAATATACAGATGTCTTATATTAAGGGCTTATATTTTGAAAAGTTATCAGAACACCCCTTAAACCCAGATTAAACACCAGTTTCTTCAGCATTTCTTTTCTGCCTCAATTTCTAGAGATGATTCCTACCCGATAACCCTCTGTCCCTTCTTCTCCTACTTGTCCTCTGAGTTAGAAGATTTAAAAAACGGGTAAAGCAGGTTATTTAATCCGTGAAGATTAAAGTTACTCTTAATAAACTCTCTTAGTACATCATGCTCTCAACAGAGAATAAAGCAACCTCTATTTAACTGAGAGCAATAAACAAAAGGGAAAATAATAATCTTAATTGTTCCTCCCCTAAACTTCAGGCTTAAAATCCACTGCTGGGTGTTCTCTCATTTGAGCTGATTATGTGTATGATCATACTGACGACCCTTGACACAGAATTGTCTCCTCTTGGGCCCTAACTTGTAGGAGCTTGCTTAAAAGGCAGAAGCAAGGAGGTGGAGCTGGGTCCCCACCCACAGTCAGAATCCCACAGTCAGGGCCCATTCCTCTTGCACTCACTGCATGCAATCTCCACGGCAATCTCAAGCACACTTCACCTACTCCTCACTGCTGAAGGCTCACCAAGATTACGACATCAGAAATGGATACTTACTTCCCACCAGCTTATTTAATTTCTCATTTCAAGTGGGTCACTAATTTTTACTAGATCAATCGACATCTTACCAAAAGAGAGAATTTTTTAATAATAGGAAGAAAGCATTTCGGGAATCCATAGTTGTTACACTGAAACTAGGTTGTTTTGAGGGTTTCTTTGTTTCAGTACCTGTCATATGAAAACAAATTTGATGTTTTGTTATCCTTTATTCATCTCCCAAGGTACAGAAGTTAGAAAAAGGTCCCCCGACTCACTTATACTAACAATGCATGCCTTAGATTTGCTTTACAGGCTGCAAAGAATTTCCATGATCCTCAGAGTAGACCCTCAATTGGGCAAAATTGATAGCATCTAGTACATAAATACAGAGTTTGGCCTTTACCACCAAAAATGTATACAGGATATAAAGTGATGAGTGCTACAAGAGAAATACTAAGAAAGTATCTGAGAAATACAGAAAAAGAAGAAATCATTTCAGGATAAAGTAATTAAGGAAATGTTAAAGTTTGCAGAGATGGAAGGACAAGACTTGCCAGGAAAAGGGAACTCTGTAAGAGGAAAGGTGGGAGAGGAAGCTCAGTATGGCAGCTTTATTCATGTATTAATACTGGAGGTAAAAACAAAATATTAGAGCTAAAATAAAATTAGCCAAGAAATATTCCACAGAGCCTGAATATTCTTTTTTTTAATGACTCACTAGCAATATTCTTAAAAGACGCAATCAATTATTTTTATTCTTTGTGATAAAATCAATGAAAGAAGTTCATAATGCAAAGGAACTATTCCTTTTCAACTTAAGGGACCTAAAATGGAAAACATGATTGTACTACTTTAAGGCGCCATATAATGCTACCACTAACTTGCTCTCACTAAGATAAGTCTCATTTTTACTAGACAGATAAGAAAAAAAATAACACAAAAGAAATATAAAACAACCAGGTTCATATTATATGACTCCAATAAAGTTTACAAGCACAGGTTTATGGCTTAATTACTATTATTTCTCAAATTTTATTTTATGTGTAAAACTCTTAAGAATATTATGCACATAATCATCATCATCACTTACTACACTGCTGACTTAGTAACCAATATATGCCTATACTTACAGATACATGTACAAGCATAAGTACATATAAGATATATGTATAATATTATTTGACTGATAAGCGCATGCTAGTGTCTACTAAAATAATTACCAACAAATTAGACATTGGTCATTTAGGATTTACTGGTCTAAAAATAACAATTTGCCTTTTCTTACCATATCTCCATTAAAAATTTCTTGCATTGTATTAGTTCTAGTAATGGATTTAAAAAAAATCACAAACTTGTTTTCTCTTGTGACTTTCCATCTATACTCTTCTTTATATTGGCCATAAAATTTACTGGCTTGAAATCTAGGATGTATCTTAAATAAGACTGTACCACAGGTAATGGTAACAGTTAACTTTATTGAGTACTAATTGTTTGTTAGGCACTGTTCAAAGTAATGCGTGTTTTTAATCACTCTTAACAGTCCTTCAAGGTAGGCATCTTTATTATCCCCATTTTGGGAGGAAACTTAAGTATGGAAAGTGCAGCCAATTTTCCCACAGTTGTGTATCTATTAAGTGTAAAGAGTTTGGTTATATAATAGTAACTATGATACTATGCTGCCACCATACATATATATATGTATGTATACATACATATATGTATTTAAATAATAAAATATATTAGGATTAGTATATATATCTACCAGCAATATGGTCCAGATGTGAATCATACTAAGGAGAAGACATTTTAGAATGAATTACATTTTTGAGGGACACCACTATTGAGTTCCTCATTACACAAGAATTGTGAAAATAATCTCTTTCATCTTTTTAATGCCAACACTGAGCATGGAGCTTGGGCATATAGTTAATACTCTTTAAATATATGCTGAATAAATAAAATATAATGAACTCAAATCCAGAGAACACCCACTTAAATTGCTATATCTCAAACTAAGAATGCCATAGCTTATGTTCTTACAGAAAGGAGGCCATGTAAAAAAAAAAGCATAAGTTGTAGAATCAGACTTAAATTTGAAATACAGACACAAATACCCAAGAAAATTTATTGAGACTCTATAAACTGCTTTATTTTTAAATCATAATAATTATAACTGTCACAAATGTGTTGTTTGAGCATTAAATTTTGGTAAATTATCTAGGAGATTCTGGTATATAATAAACAGTTAAACAAACAGTAATTTGTTTTCCCCATGGTCACTCTGGCTTAACACCTATATCATCTTAGAATTTTCCTTTTATAATTCCATTCCCTCTATCTAACAATATCACCATTTATATAGTCTATTTCTGCCAGTTTTTCCATTGGTCCCCTTTTTATTCTCACTGTCACTATTCAGCTTCTCTCTATACACTGTATGGAGAGTATCTGAACTGTCTCTCTTTATAGTCTCTCTTTATCCACACTATATCCTGAAAGACAAAACTTCTAAAAGATTATTAGCCACAACCAAAGAAGGATGGGAGGACATATGACCTATACACAGGACCCTATGCTAAGAAGGACCAACCTTTAATGTTTTGCTATCACTCTCTTGAAATTCTTAATTTATAAACCAAGAGTTACACGTTTATTTTTCATCAGACTCCACAGATTATGTAGACAGTCCTGACCATGTGCTCCCCTGTTTGGAAAACGAACAGTACATTTTCATTGCCTATTTAATCCAATGATACCCATTCTAGACCAGAATTCAACTTGGCCCCCATGTGCTTCTCCAGACATGGCAACCACGGCACAGTTCAATAGATCTTTATTCTTTCATTTCCTCATCCATTCAACAAATCTTTATAAAATATTATGATGCCCTACATAGACTTGCAGAGTATACTTCTGCCCGCTTCTCCAACTGTATCTCATAAATCTCTCCCTTACTTAACTGCTTCAGCCAAACAGCCCAATATTCATTTCCTATAACCTCCCTTAAAATGTTCTGCCTTGTGGCATTTACTCCTCCATTCTTTCTGTTGAATCACTCTTTTTCCCCACTATTTGCATGGTTTGGCTTCTTATCTTACATCAAGTTCATAAATACCATTTTAGCAGAAAAACTTTTCTTACCTCCTGTATTTAAAGTTGATAGTCCTTGTGATTTTTTTTATAATAGACTTTGTTTACTTACTTCTCAATAATATTTTTTAAATGATCATGAAAATAATAGTGGTAGGGCAGTTGGTAATTTACATATATTAGCACAGGTAATCCACACAACTCTACTGGATTAGCATTGTTCCTTCATGGCATCCGGTACAAAGTACACTCATTTGGTGTGTTTACTCCTTTATTTGGTCTACTTCATGGGATGGTGAATTCAATAAGAGCAGTGACCATGTTATCTTGGTTCACTGTTACATCTATCAGTTCTTGCACACAGTAGGGGCTCAATAATTTCTTACTGAATGATTGTGTACTCTGTGCAAGGCACTGGTTTTTCTGTTACTTGTTATCTAAATGATCAAGAAACCTAGATAGTCTTCTCTTTCCTGAATATGTTAATAGTTTACTACAGTTTTTATTTTTCCCTCACATTGGAACACACTCCATTCTGTTATAAACTTATCCATCTAACAAAGCTCATTTTAATCTTCTCCATGAAGCCTTAAATATTCTCACATTCTCCATCCTTTACTTTAGCGATCTTTGCTTATCTCTCCTTCCTTAATTCCCACAGCATATTATGCTTTTCTTACAGTGCTTATATCTTGCTTTCCATTATAACTATTTTTGTATTTATCTTTCTTTTAAAAGATAACAAAGATTATATCTTGCTCATCTTTGTACTTAGTACAGCACCTGGTATAATGTTTTACCCATATGAGGTATTCAATACATACTGATTAATTAGAGTATCTCCACTAATATTTACATTTTGAGGGGATCTGAGCAGTTATCACCAAATCTAAAATAATCCTAAACCATAGTGATACAACAGTGCATCCAACTAGATTCTAACTATCCTTTAATCTACCTGAGGAATGGAGGATTTTTTTGGTTTGGAGGTTTTGTTTTGTTTTTTGCTTTTCTTTCTCTTTTCTATTTTTTTGAAATCTATGCTGATGCAACATACATTTCTTAAAGGGTTCCCAGAGACAAATTTAGTTACCAATATAAAAACAGCATAAGAACCTGCTAGGCAGAATGAATGAGCATGGTATTTAGAATCAGATATGTCTAGATCCTGCTACCAGAGAGAAAAGCCTGAGCAATTAAATAACCTATCCATTCCCCAGTTTCCACATCTGATATCTGAGGAAAATATCTCAGAGTTGTTGTGAGGTTTAAAGGTAAATATATAAACCAATATATCAATCATTAAATATTAATATTAAAATCCTAAATTTAGGGGCACCTGGGTGGCTCAGTGGGTTAAGCCTCTGCCTTTGGCTTAGGTCATGATCTCAGGGTCCTGGGATCGAGCCCCGCATCGGTCTCTCTGCTTAGTGGGGAGGCTGCTTCCTCCTCTCTCACTGCCTGCCTCTCTGCCCACTTGTGATCTCTCTCTCTCTCTCTCTTTCTGAAAAAAAAAAATCCTAAATTTAATTGTTTACAAAATATTGGTACAGATTTTAGGTTCAAGATGGATGACTGAGTATATATGTTTATTCCTTCTTTTCCTCCCAAAAATAATCGTAAATGATTTTTAAGGCTAAAACCCTCAAGAGCAAATAAAATGAGAAAGGATTCATCAGCAGATTTGAAGTTCCTAAATATAGAAAGTAAGTAGAAGAAGACTGACAGAAGGAGCTGAGGGAAGGAAACCATGGGCTATTTATAACACAGAGAGAAAAGGATAAATAAGATTGTGGGTTGTGAGATAGGTAGAGCCAGCTTAACCTGCATATCTTTACAGAAGATCTAGATTCAGAGAAAAGAAATGGTGGAAGGTAAGTGGTGGGGTAGGAGTGGGACCAGGTGAACAATGGAGAAATGCTATCCACATTTTGAGGGAAGATACTGCTGACTTTCGAATCCCATTAGTTACTGAATCAATTGAGTGCAAGCTTAAACTAATGACACTTTCAAATACACAATACTTCAGAATTCCTCTTGAAGAAGTTACTTGACAATATCCTCCAGCAAAACAAGGAAGTGAAGCATAAGAGGAAAATTTATGGGATTCAGAAAAAAGAGGAGGCAAACTAGAATAGCCAAGGACAGCACCAAGATGACAGCTGGCAGCACCGGGTCCAGACAAGAGCATAAAGACAACAGACTCTGGAGGAAGATGTCCAAAAAGGGGACAACCTACATTGGAAGGTATGAATGATAACCTGGAAACCAAAGAATATTTTTAAAACCACAAAATGCAAGGGAGAAAAACTCAATTATGAGAAAACCAAACACTAAAATAAAATTATATCTGAAATATGAAACAGCAGTTAATCCAAATTCTAAGAGAAGATCAATGAGTGTCAAGAATAAAAATACAATGGATTTTAAGCAAGAGCCAGAATGAGCAAGAAACTGAAGGCATTGGTGAAAAGGACTTGTGATTTTTTTTCCTAATAAGAAAATAGCAGGATAAACCAGCATGGAGTTCCAGGGCAAAAGTGACTATAAAAGCAGGCACAGTCCAAATATGGGGCAAACTCTAATGTGGAATGATGGACAAAATGTGGAAAAGAACCCATCTGAACAATCATCTGTGAGTGAAATAGAAGTCACAATACTGGAACCATGAAGAAAGAAAAGGAATCCTAGCACACCACTTGCTTTGCAATGAGGAATATTCCCATAGCCGTAATAATATAATTGTCAACTACCAGCTTTCAACTTTGATGATCAACCAAGAGCAAAATATGGAAATATTAATTGTGATTACAAAACAGCGAATGTTTTCAAACTTCCCAATTTAAAAGTAAAACTAGATTAAGAGGAATAGGAAGTAAGAGGCTGAAAGCAGAAGCAGAAGCACAGTTAGGGGCCCTAATTTATTCATCCAACAAACTGAGGAGCCAACAATGGAACAAGAGACTGAAGTTAAGTACATATTATGTGTATTATTGTTTGCAAGGGTTAAACAACTGAGGAACTGAGGAACTAATATAACAATATTAAGCAAGGTAGATAAAGTTAGCGGGATTGGAAAGTGAGCTAAATCTGATGTGTTATTACAGGAAATTGACAATAACGCCTACAGCTGATAAGAAAAGAAGGAGTGGCACAAATAAGCTACATGGGGAATGGAGGAAACTAGAGTCTTTGACCCCTGAGAGCAGGCCTAGATGGGAATGGGTGGGAATGGGTGTGTACATTCAGGAATTACCTATATTCATAACCAACCCTTTTGTTCTATTTTATTTTTTGTTCATGTGCTTCTTAATTTAAAGAATTAATATAAATAATGAAGACAGTGAAATGTGCTATGTGGAGCTAATGTTTCTTAGTAACAAAAGTGAAATGATTTATAAAATTATTTACATTGTTGAAAAGAGCAACAAACACACAAGCCAATTTTTGTGTATTTCTAATTTTTTTTAAGATTATTTATTTATTTATTTGACGGACAGAGATCACAAGTAGGCAAGAGAGGCAGGCAGGGAGAGAGGGGGAGAAGCAGGCTCTCCACGGAGCAGAGAGTCCGATGTGGGGCTCGATCCCAGGACCCTGGGATCATGACCTGAGCTGAAAGCAGAGGCTTTAACCCACTGAGCCACCCAGGCGCCCTTCTAATTTATTTTTTAAAGCATTCTTCAGGTGGGCTATTTCTCCCCTAGACATTTGAATCTGAATAAAATATAAAATGGATTTAATAGTCATAGTTGAGGTAAAGAGTTTGTGTCTCAAGGGGCCCATGGCTTCTTGATTTTTTTTTTTAACTGTTCAGTGTTGGCTTAACATCAGTCTTTTTTTGATAGGTTGTCACTGCGACAGACTCACATAATAGCTATGCTTATAAAAGTACCTAGGGGAAGTTACCTGGTTGCAAAGAAGAAAGATAACTGTTCCAAACAAGCAATGTACAGAAGAGAATGCACAAAAGTGAGATTAGCGGATTCCAAAGGGAAATTCCTGCTAGGTGTCTGGCATAGGCAAAAACAAAGATGATTTCCATTATCAAGCTCAACAGAGAATCATACTTAGATTGGTTGACCATTAAAGATGGAGTCATTGCTTAATGCTTCAGGTTTTTATTTTTTTGGCTAAAGCTACTGAAGCAAATAGACCTTAGAAGCTTAAAACCTGTTTCACCTTAATTACTTCACACAGATTTTCTTTGAAACACTGGACTTTCCATAAAAGCCCCTTGCTATTTCTTTCCATAGTAAACCGTTCTTTAGATAAAGCCACTATACTTTATAATACTCCAGTCTTCTGTATATACATAAACAGTATAGGCACTGAAGCAAGTTTTCAATAAAATGGCACTAAACACCAGTATTCACATGAATTTACCTCAGTAATTTAAACAAAGCATTTGGGGGTCCCAATTTTCAGGACATTTAAATCAACTTTTCACATTAATGGTGTATACAATTGTGCAACTGGAATCAGAATCATAGCTGAATTTTAAAATCTATAATGATTTCCCTCATTGCACAAAATTATCTCATTTTATCAGAGATAATTTAGCCATCTCTATGGTTATGGATTTGCTTCCCACTCTTTATTAATAGAAATCTCATTAAACAAGGCTCTAGCCATGCAGTTGGTATAATCAGCAGGTAAGGTTAAGCTGGAGAGGCTACTTCCTTCTACCTACACCAAAGATGAGTAACTTGTCAAAACATGACCAAATATATTTGTCCTTAGTCAACCGCTCATAAAATCTGCAAACTCTCAGTATGTTCAATAGTCCTTATGATTTTTATTTCCTTTCTAGGATACAGCTTTTTCACGGAATATATATATATATATATATATATATATATATATATATATATATATGAGAAATACTAATGCAATGAATGATACAATAATATCAATTGTTAGAAAAATCTCCCAAAATACATATAATAGAGAAATGAATGAGAATTGACACTTGAGATAATATATAGAAAGGTAGACTGCTAGAGTCTGAGGAACTATTTTTGCAAAATGGTGCCAGACTCTTACTCTTATGTAGGAATCATCATTTCAATATTTTATAGATATCATTTCATTTAAAATTATATTCTCTTTATCAGCACAGTACAAGATTCTAAATTTTCATTTTAAATAAATTTCTTTATTGTACAGCATGACATAATAACCAGTTGGAAAATAATCTCCATTTCACTTGAAAGTTGTCTATTCTTTTAACTTAATAACAGAAGCATCCCTACCTTAAATTACATACCTTTGTCTTTGGCAAAGATATTTTTAGTTCAACTTGGTTAAGCAAACATTTAGCCTCAACTATTGCAAAGAAGAGCTATATAAACATGGAAGTTTCAAACAGGAAGCAAAGAAAGGCAAGAAAGTTGAGAAATATTTTTCTCATACATACTGATGGGAATTTTACAGCAAAGTATCTCAGGAGTACAAATTTGTGGTTACGTATTAAAACCTTAATACTCTTTGATCCAGCAATTCCATGAGTTTAGCTGATAAGCTTAAGCTTAGCTTAAAAAGAAGGGGAATGCATGTACAAAATATTCACTATATGACACATTTTTAATTTCCCCTTTAAATGCACATGTCAATATATTTTTTCCTTTTGCTACTCTCTTCACTTTGGGGTCATGTACATGACATCACTGTAAAACAAATTTACTAAGGGACAGAGTAGTTTAAAGGACTATTTAAGAGAGACCTTCAAAGAATTACGGGGGAAAATTCTGAAAGTCTTGTAAAGAAAAGTAAAAGATCACAAAGAAAAGAGAAAAATATCACTATCATAAGAAAATAGAAAAAAATTCTCTCCCATATCCTCCACTGACAAACTACAGGATTCACAGTATATAAGAATCACATGCATCTGCGGTAGCTATGTCTACACTGAAGCTCATAAGTCACTTATTACAGAAAATACAATAGCTTCAGGGATTACAGTATAAAAATTCAGAAGAAATGCTACTGTTTGCAACAAATCCAAAAGAAAAGGCTCCCACATAGTCACAACTAATAATCAAGTTTTAAGGAAGCAGCTAGCATTTTGTATAGCCACCAGAGAACATTTTCTTTTCATATTTAGCATAATGTTATGAAATTTGTAAAGGCACCTAACCATTATTTCAAATATTCTCAAGAATGTTGGGTGGGGCAGAGAAGGGTAATAGAAGAATGGTAATAGGAGGATGGAAGGATGGGAATAATACAACTCCACAGACCAATTATGTCTGTCAAAATCCATAGAATTGTTTATTTTTTTTAAAGATTTTATTTATTTATTTGACAGACAGAGATCACAAGTAGGCAGAGAGGCAGGCAGAGAGAGGGGAGGGAGGGAAGCAGGTTCCCTGTTGAGCAGAGAGCCAGATGTGAGGCTTGATCCCAGGACCCTAGGACCACAACCCAAGCCAAAGGCAGAGGCTTTAACCCACTGAGCCACCCAGGCGCCCCACAGAATTGTTTACTAAAAGGATAAATTTTATAGTGCATAAATTATACTTCAATAAACCTGGCTTACAAAATAAAAGAAGTAAATCGTCCAAGAAAAATTTGATTAAGAATTCGTCAAATTCCTTAAAATTCCAATTGTTGAAATGACTAAGATTAAAGTTCAATTCACAGTAAGTGTGATGTAATATTTTAAAACTTGATTTTTTAAATTCAAAAGTTTTAACTTAAATGCTCTATTTTGGATTATGATCCCTGGGATTAGGATTGGATTAGGATCCCCTGGGATCCCAGGGATTATCATCCCTGTCAAACTAAAGGGTTTTGTTTGTTTGTTTGTTTGTTTGTTTTTTGGCCATATTTTTTTTTAATTTTTATTTTTTTATAAACAATTTTTTATCCCCAGGGGTACGTGTCTGTGAATCGCCAGGTTTACACACTTCACAGCACTAACCATAGCACATACCCTCCCCAATGTCCATTACCCCACCCACCTTTCCCTCCCCCCTCCCCCCAGCAACCCTCAGTTTGTTTTGTGAGATTAAGAGTCACTTATGGTTTGTCTCCCTCCCCATCCCATCTTGTTTCTTCTTTTTCTGCCCCCCTAGTCCCCCATGTTGCATCTCCACTTCCTCATATCAGGGATATCATATGATAGTTGTCTTTCTCTGATTGACTTATTTCACTAAGCATGATACCCTCTAGTTCCATCCACGTCGTTGCGAATGGCAAGATTTCATTTCTTTTGATGGCTGCATAGTATTCCATCGTG
>PISX010024644.1:0-27552 GCA_004024625.1 Mellivora capensis | reverse complement strand
GGCAGCCCACCACGACCGCTGGAACAGACAGTGAGGACGGACGAGCACGCTGGGTGTGAGCGAGCAGCTACTCATAAAAAATTCATGCGTTTTCGCTGGGGCCATGTAATTCCCTGTCGGAAACTGCCAAAAGAGAAGAGAATCCAGACAATATAATAAAACAATGGTTTTTAAGAAGCTGGGCATCAGGGATGAAGGGTTGGTCCTTAAAGCAGCCTGGAGAAAGCTCCCTGCATGGAGGCTGAGGTGGTCTGCGTGAGATGGAGCCAGGAGTCCAGGGACATGTGTGGCTGAAGGTCTCAGAAGAGCTTGGAGGGAAGGGCTGCCTGGGAAGTCCAGAGCAGGGGCCGGGCCTGTGTGAGGAAGCTGCTGGATCCCGGAGGGTCCGGGTACTCATACAGGTCCCAGAAATTACAGGTGCCCAGTGGCTGAACTGGGAAAGGGCACGGTTCATGGGAAGTCAGGTAGAGTATTCAGAAGGTGCTGCCCTGGAGGACAGAAATAATTCCCCGACCTTGGGCTCTACTCCAAGCAACACATCTGTAAAGAAGCAGGCAAGTCCACAGTAGCCCAACTATGGAACGAGCCCACATGTCCACCGACAGATGACTGGATAGAGAAGAGGTGGTATATCTACACAATGGAATACTATGCAGCCATCAAAAGAATGAAAGCTTGCCATTGCAACAACGTGGATGGAACTAGGGGCTATTATGCTAAGCGAAATAAGTCCATCAGAGAAAGACAAATATGTGATCTCACTCATATGTGGGATTTAAGAAACAAAACAGATGAACGTAGGGGAAAGGAAGGAAAAATAAAATAAGATGAAAATTGAGAGGGAGATAAGCCATAAGAGCCTCTAAACTCTAGGAAACAAACTGAGGGCTGCTGGAGGGGAGGTCGGTGGGGGGTAGGGTGACTGGGGGACGGGCATGAAGGAGGGCACATGATGTAATGAGTGCTGGGTATTATATGCAGCTGATGAATCACTGAATTCTACCTCCAAAATTAAAAAAATAAAAGAAGCAAGAAAAGCAGCAGACCTATAGTGAAGAGAAAAACCGATACAATCTAGTCCCGAGCTCACAAGTCTTAGCATAACGGAGGACATGGAATTGGTCATTGTAACTGCATTCTGTATGTTCTAAAGTTAAGTAGAGACTTTGAAGAGTTAAACATTCTGGGAAAACAGAATTTCTAGAGGTGAAAACTACAATGTCTAAGGTGAAAAATGTTCTGGAGGGGATGCATAGTAGATCAGATGTCGAAGAACAGAAGACCAGTGAAGGTTAAGGTGTTGATGACGAAACTATCCAAAAGAAAAAGGAGGAAAATGAGAACTTTTAAAAATTAAAAGAGCATTAGTGAGCCATGGGACAAGTTTGAGCAGCTTAATAAAAGAAATTCCCAAAGGATGCAGGTACAGAAAAAAAAGCATTTGGAGAAATAATGCCCGCATTTTCTAAATGTGAGGACAACTGTAACCCACAGGTCCAAGAAACACAATGAACACCAGCAGTGTTTAAAAAACATATACTGAGGCTAGTTTTATTCAAATTGCCCAAAATCATTGATACGGAGAAAATATTAAGAGCAACCCAAAGACAGGTGGAGAGAGGGAGAGAGATATTATATATAGAGGAGCAAGTTCTTAAATATGTGAAGGGCTTTTACTTGTCTATGTCCCGGGGAGAGAAGATGCCGAATCACTAAACTACCTCAGTGCATGGGGTACAACGCCGCACCTGGGGAACCCTACACGCTGCTCCACAGTGACGGAAAGCCCGGAGCACTGTCCCCGCCACCGCCTCCTGCTGTTCACACTCGTGTCTTCTCTTCATGCTGGACGTGGGCTGGACCTGGTGATCCACTTCTAATTAATAAAATCTGGCATATTTAGTGGCCTTTTGCTTAAAAGATAAAGGGTTCACAGAGACGATGCCCGTGTCCCCGGCTCCCTCTCTCTCTCAGCCACTCTCTCTGCGGGACTCGTGCCACCGTGTGGTCCTGTGGACAAGGAACGGACCCCCCGCTCAGCAGCTAGCGAGGACCTCAGCCTGCCTGCGGTGACCCGCCGGATCTCGGAGCCCAGTCCTCTGGCAGTGACGCCACGAGGTGATGACACCCCACTGACACTGCGGGGGCAGCAGCCCTCAGCGGAGCACCTCGGCGCTCCCGGTCCTCAGACACCCGAGAGAGACAAAATACTGGTCGTTTTAATCTGCTAGAGTTTGGGATAATGATAGGTAGCCGACACCATGCAAAGTGTGCGTGCGCGTTGGAAAAGGTGACTGTTGCGCATCTTACACTGGAAAGACCATGAAAGACAAAGTTGCTGATAAGCTGCAAACATCTTATAGGGAAAATAAGCAGATATCAGGGCCTAACAATTTGTGGGGAGCAATAACAAAAATAAAAGTAGAATTAATAACACAGTAGGATAAATGTTTATATTCCAGGTAAGACAGAAAAAGAGAAAGGAAATTTAAGAAGTTTTCTAAATGGAAAATGTGAGATGAAATAAATTTCTTAATGTCATAGTATTTACATAAATATAAATAAAATGGTATAAACTCATTGATCAAAAGATAAAAGATACTAAAATTCTGAAACAAACAAAGCACAAAAATATATCATTAGCATGATTTACATTTAAAAGGATCCAGAATCGGCCATTGGTATGTCTTTTTTGGAGAAATGTATGCTCATGTCTTACGCCCATCTCTTAACGAGAATTTTTTTGAGGGCGATATTGAGTTTGATCAATTCTTTAAAGATTTTGGATATAAGCGTTTTATCTGATAAGACATTTACACATATTTTCTCCCATTCTGTAGGTTGCCTTTTAGTTCTGTTCACTATTTCCTTTGCTATGCAAAAGCTTTTTATTTTGGTGTAGTCCCATTTGTAATGATGTGGGTGGAACTAGTGGGTATTATGTGAAGTGAGATAAGTCAGAGAAAGACAAACACCATATGATTTTTTAAAAGATTTTTAAATTTACTCATGAGAGAGAGAGAGAGCATGTGAAAGAGAACACAAGCAGAGGGAGGGGCACAGGGAGAGAGAGAGAAGCAGGCTCCCCAGTGAGCAGGGAGCCCAATGTGGGGCTCGATCCCAGGACCCTGAGATCATGACCTGAGCAAAAGACAGATGCTTACCTGACTGAGACACCCAGATGCCCCCAAATACCATATGATTTCACTGATATGTAGGATTTAAGAAACAAAACAGATAAACATAGGGGAAGGGAAGGAAAAATGAAATAAGATGAAAATTGAGAGGGAGACAAACCATAAGAGACTCTTACCTCTAGGAAGCAAACTGAGTGCTGCTGGAGGGGAGGTGTGTGGGGTGATGGGGTCACTGGGTGATGGACATGAAGGGGGGCACGTGATGGAATGAGAACTGGGTATTATATGCAACTGATGAATCACTAAACTTTACCTCTGAAGCAAACAAACAAAAAACAACTAAAACCCCAAATATTAAAAGAAACGTGGACTTAGAAGGGCTGGAAATAAGCAAAAAGAGACGATATACACCATAGAAATGTGAAGCTGAGAGAAGCCAGAGGAGGAGTTTTAAATTTTCAAAAGTATAACTTAATGGAAATTGTAAAAAAAAAAAAAAAAAGAGCAAAGATGGATGTACTCATAAAAGCCACCTTGCCTTCCCCAGGATGCAGTGAAGGGTGGGGAGAGAGGACGTGTGCTTGGAGAGCCCGTAGTCACGGACACAGGAGGTGTGGCGAAAAGGCGGTTTCCTCACCAAACACTGAGGGATGGCGGGGTGGGGGTGGAGGCAGAGAGGCCAGCGTTCGGTGCGCACCTCTCAGATGCTGATGGGCGGCAAACATGAGCAAACACAGCCCCTTCCAGGAACGGCGTGCCAGGTAGCTCAGACCAGAACTTATGCTGGGAACAAGAACAAGTCCGCAGACTGTAGCTTGCAGACGCACACCCATGTGCCCACCGTGCGTGCAGACACAGACACACGCGCATCTCGGAGCATCAGGAGAGTTAACAAACGTAGAAGCCCCGGGCCCAGGGTAGCCAGCGCCTGACAGGTAATCCCGGAGCTCTGGGTGCTGGGCTCCCTGGGGAATGTGCTGACTCTAGGGGGCGGGTAGAGAAGATGCCGAGCGGCCACAGTGCCCAGTTGTGCCCATGTGTGCAGAGTTGACAGCTCTTTGGGCTGGGGGACAGGGCCGCCAAGGGGACCCAGTGAGCCACCTCCTGTCTGGGGTCCTGAAAGCCTGCACCTTGGAAGTCATTTAGCAATGACTAATTTATTTCAACTTGATTTTGTGTATTGTATGAGACAAGACTGGTAGTTTATTACTATTTTTTTTTGCGTGTGATATCTGGCACCACTTGCTGAAAAGACAAGTCTTGCCCCCACTGAGTTGTCTTAGAAATGTGTAGAACTAGCGGACCCCGTCTGTGTGGGTGAATTTCTGACTCTCGGCAGTTCCCTTGCTGTCTTACACCCTAACTACCCTGTGTTGTTCACTGTGATGGTTAGTCTTGGGATCAGTTCCTTAAGTCCCCTACCCCAGTTGTTTTTCAACATTGTCTTGACTGTGTGAAGTCCTTTGCAGTTCCATGTAAAATTGAGAACCGGCATGTCAACATGCCGCATAAATGCTTTCAGGGATTTTTATTGGGATTCCATTAAATCTGTAGATCAGTTTGGGAAGAATTGACACCTCAGCAATTTTGAGGCTTCCGGCACAGAAACATGGTCTGTCTCTCCATTTATTTAGGCTTTAAAAAAGATTCAGCAATATCTTATATTTCTCAGGATCCACATCTTGTATGTACACACGTACACACACATGTATGCCTCAGGGTTTCATATTTCTATGCTTTAGAATGGTTTTAAATTTTAATTTCCAATTGTTCACTAAGTGGGTGATTGTATCTTCATATCATACAAACTTGCTTATCTCACTTACTCATTTCAGAACCTTCTTTGGGGAGGATGTAAATTCCTTAGCATGTTCTATATGGACAATCATGTCATCCTCAAATAAAATCAGTTTTTCCTATTCTTTTCCAAATCGTATTTTTCTTACTTCTTGTTCCTACAGTAATGCTACGGTGAGATCCTCAAACACAGTGTTGAGTAAGAGCAACAAGAAAATGATTTTACAGGTTTATAGTCATGGGGGAAATTTTTATCTTTTACTAGTAAGGTTGATATTAGCCCTGGGAGTGTTCAATGCCATGCGTTTCCCTCAAATTGTTGCTTTAATTTCAACCCACAAGTTTTGTTATGTTGTGTCTTCATTTTCCATTCAAGCTATTTTCTAATTCTCCCTGCTAGTTCTTTCTTGCCACAGAAAAAGTACAAGGATGAAAAAGATATGTTTTGCAACAGCAACCCTGCGATTCCCAAGCTGTGCACGGAGCTGTCCTGTAAGGCCAGGACAAGCCTAGAGGGCTGACATGGGACATTTTCAATTTTCAAAGGAATACGGTAGATCTGTTGGGTCCTGCACAGGTTACCAGCTCACCGTAGTCGTGGACTGCGCGTAAGACCTCTGTGTTCCTTGTGTTGGCGCCGACAGTCTCCGCCTTACTTGTGACGATGCTGATGTGATCGGTGGTACCTGATCAGAGGTTCGGAGTTCTGTTGGGACAGGTGCAAAGTTCATAGAACATAAATCCTCACCAAACTGTTTGGGCCTAACTATTCAACCAGTGGAACAGTTGGGACTTATTTTCATCTGAGAGCCATCCTGACGCAGTCCCTGAGACTCTCCGGGGACCATGAGCAGAGAAGTTTGGGAACCTAAACAAAACAAAGTATAACTATATTCATACCAAAGTAAGTAGTACTATAGAGACCCAGGTTGCTTTGTAATAATAAAAAGTTCACATCACCTGGAAGATACAAGAATTTTGATGCAGCCCCGATTACAGAAAGGAGGAACTGATAGAATGACTTGCAAGGCAAAATCATAACCATGTCGGGATTTAAAAAAAGAATCATTACCATTATCTGATAAAAACAACCTACAAATTATGGAAAATACTTACTTAAATTATAAGATCAGTGAAGATTAAAACATCTCAGTAACCAGCAAACCTAATCCCGTGGGTATAACTTAAACACTCACCCAATGTCTGCAAAATCCATATTATTTTTCGAACACATGAAAAAAGAAAAGCTCACCATATTCTGGCCATAAAGCCAGCACATCTCAACATATTTCAATGAAATAAATCATAGAGTGTATATTTTGACCATAATTTATTTAAACAAAAAAAAAACCAACAATAACATAACGAGAAACATCCCACACATTCATTTGAAACTTAAATAAACGTTAAATAATCTGCGGGTCAAAAGAAAAGTCATGGTGCAAATGAGGAAATATTATTGAGCTGAATGATAACAGAGATGTGATATGTTGACACCCGCGGGGCTCAGACAAAGCCTCGCTTACCGGGAAAATCATGGCTCTGCATGTGTTTTTAACAGAGAAAAGGCTTGAAATCTATCATTTAAATTTCTCTCTTGGGCACTTGGAAGACGACAGCAAACTAAACCCAAAGGAAGTGGAGGGTGGACGAAATTAGAAGCACGAGTTGATGAACTTGGAGATGCACATTGGAGAGGATCGGAAAGACCAAAAGCTGGGTCTTTGTAAAGATAAGGAAATTAGTAAAACCTCTAGTGAGTTTAGTCAGAGAAGAGGGAGGAGGAGTAATTAATGGTGTCTAGAATGAAGAATTCTAGAACGGGTTCCTACACCTGTCCTACATCGAGTACGAAACACCCTTTCCTGTTACGCGTCCGCGGTGTGAGGCGCCGGAGAAGGCGGAGAAGCTCCTGGCGTCCACGTTCACGGTCTGTTTCCTTACAAACTGTATATCCTGGAGATCCAGATGACAGGCTTGAATGAAAATAGGTCAGCAGTACTTAAGATAAGTAATACTTTAATCAATTTTAAGATACTTTCTGATGGCTAGTGCGTGATGGAGAGACACCGCTCCTCAATTTTCCCTTCAAAGCAGTGTAGACATTTACAATCCTTATTGCATAAATTGCTTCTGGAAGACACAATCACCCATTCTGTCTCCCCTCAGCAGATGTGTCCATTACAATAGGTCAGAGCAGAGTTCTCTTATTTTCCGTAATTACTGTTGCCCAGTAGACGTCTTGTGAATCCATATGCCCTGGGAGAGCGACAGGTGACCCAGGCTGTCCTTGTGGGTCTTGGGCTGTAGAACTGGACTGACTGCACGACTGACGGTTTCGAAATTGCCAGTCCACTTTCTGCCGAATGAACGTCCTATTCAAATCACACCGACTTCCCTCAAGTCCACACTGTACTTTCCCAAAGGGAGGAAGGGGGTGGGACTAAAAAGATGGAAGTGAAGGGAGTCACGGGACCCCTGAGCTGATCGCTGAACTTTGCTGTGCAGTTGGGCAGGGTGGGGGTGCCCAGGCAAGGAGGGCCTGCAGGGAGCCAAATGCTCTGAAGGGGTTTCTGCCAAGTTATGGGAGACGGGCATGGGACCCTGGGGACGTGTGGCCTGGCACACAGCATTCACCACCATGCCGCTTGGTGACTGACTGGAGTGTGGCGTGGAAGCAGGTGCAAGGACTCAGCTCCTTTCCCAGGCCCCGGACGATCCGTCGTGCCCCAGGGCGGACGCCTCGCAGTCCAGCGCGCTCTGTCCGCAGAAGGGGGGACAGACTCCGGGCCATCCTGGCTCTTGGCTCAGATGTCTCCTCACACACATGGGTGAGGGGCAGCTCCCGGAACACACGTCCGTCGTCTCCGCCCACCAGAGCAGGCTGTCTGCACGACGAGCTCGCTCCTCATTCAGCCCGGCGCAAGCCCGTCGTCCTGGCTCTGCCTTCCCAGGCTCCTCGAAGAGCCCCGTGTTTCTATACGTCAAAGACAATACCCGGTACTTGTCATAAACCGCGTAGTATTGCTTTTAAACCTACGTGTCTGTTCTCTCTGTTGAATCGTGGGTTTCCAAACGTTGTGCATTTCTTCTTTTTATGTTTTCGTTTCCTGCATAGTCACTTGCTGTACATCTTGTAGGTACTGAAAAATGGATAAGTGAAAACAAAATTTAATGAATGTGAAAAACCTTTTCGTTTCAATAACCATAAATGGTCATATCAAAGCCCTGTCAGTGTTTCCCCCAGGATGTGTTTTCTTTTGTTGCAATAATGCTGGAGCCCGCAGTCTGGTCGTGCTTGAGAAGTAGGCTTAGAAACGCACTGCTTATTTAAGCTATCAAAAGCAGATGTGAATGTGACTAGAGCACTGTGGAAGCTGAAATGCTCATCAGGTCAGTTCCTTCTCACGCTGGCTTTGAGCACGGCGGAAGCTGCTGAGTCCATCCGGGGGCTCCGTGGACACGTGTGGGCTTGGGTGGCATGTGGAAGTGTGTGCGTGTGCGATGAGTGTGCATGCACTCCCGTGTGTCCGTGTGTGAGTCTTGTACACCCATTTTAATCGCCACATGACCTCAGCACAATGACTTTGTCTGTGATAATCCCGAAAGCACTTGTGACCGACAGAGCTGCAGAGCAAGAAACCGAACACGTCGTGGGAGCCGCGCCGGTTGGAATTCGGTCTGTACAGTATCTGCGGTTTCCTATGAACCGCGACAATTAAAGACTTATATTTAGTATCAAGACAGAATAACCTAAGAGACCCTTATCTTAGTGTTTCCTCGTGCACAGATTAATTACAGTTTTCATTCGGGTTGGGGCAATGCAGGTGCAGAGTGTCTCCCAGCGGACGGGGGAGGGTGATGGGATGCAGCAGATCGGGTCTGTGTTTGCAACGAGCCTCCCACCAGATCAAACGGCCTTAGGGACAGTCACGTGACCCGCTGTTTGTGTGTGTCTCTGCGTATTTTTCAGTTGAGTGTGAATGTGGCTTGAAGGACAACGGAGGGTCTTAGCGAATCTTTAATTTCATATTCTAACTAGTTAGCCCCATCTGTTTGCTTTGAATCCCCCGTTTCAATAAGGTGAAAACCGGTGCTAATCCTCCTTTCAGCAGTTGCCTGGATGCGTGTGAAATGGATCGTGTGGACAAAATAGGCCCTCGGCAGACGCCATCGGCCATTGTCCCCTAAGCTTCCTTGAGGGGACTCTTCACAGGTACCGAGAAGCCACTCCAGCCACTCCACATAGTTGGGAAGACCCTCTCCTTTTCTCTGCGCACAGCACACTGCTCCGCACAGAAGAAAGGCCGCCACCGGGCATCAGAAGGAGGGAGCGCTGGAGGGGCCGGAGCTCGCCGTCCGCACACACGGAGATAATTGGCCCGGCAGTAATTTCGGAGGCTGAATGAAATGAATAAATTGTGGCATGGGAAAACTGAAAAGGACAACAGTTTCCTGGCTCACACGGGATCATTACCTTGGGCTGGCATTTTTCTTGAAGACCAATTGATAAAACAGGACAAAAATGTTTTTCCCCATTAATTGCTTTCAAACACTGTCCCGCTAAACACCCAATTAAAAGGCAGACGTGTGGTCCTCTGTTTGCTTCTAACAACCATGCAAGAGAGGCGGGGAGCGGATGGAGAGAAGCGGTGGGGGAGGGACAGCAGGGAGAAGGGAGGGTCCGGCATTTCTTTCATGGCTCTCAGAATAAAGACATCAATGGAGAAGGTTCGTCTTTGGCTGGCAGCGGCTTCCTGGAAGCCCGGGGCCGTAGGAGCACAGCACAGGCCCACGTGAACATTCTGAAAGACAGTCCTTCTCCGGGCCTCAATCGGACCTGGCCCGTGCAGCCAAGTATCCAGGTTGATTTCTGCACAGGAAAGTATATGGCCCGCTCAAAACATCGCAAATCTGCCACCTTTGCCAATCATAATGAAGTAAGCATAACTGGTTATGTTTTGAGCACAGAGGGGCTGCTGATCCGGGGGGACACCCAGTGCTTTCCTGCTACAGCTGTGGCTGGTTTGGAAGGACCAGGCCATCCCGGGGCACGGAGGAGTGAGGGAGGATAGTCTGGGAGCCACTGGGTCCAGAAACTTGACTCTGCTCTTTCTCATCCATCTTGCACTTTCTCACCTTCTTCTCCCTTTTTCTCTGAAATTTACTATTGAAAACAGAACGGCCTCGAAGGACAAATAAAAATGAGCTGTCGTAGGACAAAGGCAAATGGAGACAGCCGTGGAGGCGAGTCTGTGGCCGTCAGTCCCACGTGGCTCCTGATGGACGCTTCGATGACCCGTGTTTAGAGGCTGACACTCCCTGGGACGCGGCGGGCACTGCGTCTTTCCCCCAATGTGCCGTGGCTGATGCCTGTGATGGGCAAGCCCGCCCCCGGGCTGACACAGGAACAGAACGTCAGACGGCATGAGAGCTTGCGAGGTGGGAGCAGTGGTTGTCTTGGGGTGGGGTAGGGGCGCAGGAGGGAAGGGGTGCGCAGGGGCCTCTGGCTGCAGGAAATGTTCTCCAACTGGATCTGGGTCCTGGGGACATGGGTGTTGACACACGGAAGATCTGTGGAGCCGGACAGACGGATCCACACGTGCCGCAGGAGCCTGGCGACGTCGTGGGAGGCCTGGGCCGGCCAATTCCACGGAGGCCTGGATCCCTGCACCCACACCCTGTGCCCGCGCGCCCCAGATAAGCTGCAGCCTTTCACGTGAGCAAGCTCCTCGCAGACGGACGAGGGGCTCTTTGCTGAGGGAAAGGGACACGGTGACCGGAACCTAGGAGGACTGAGGGAAGGTCGTGTGATGTCCTGAACCGATGCCGGACGTGGGGAGGGAGCGTCAGGAAGAACTAGTACGGAAGGGAAAGCCGCCATCGGACTTGCTGACTGGCTCCGAGAGAGGACTCGGCCTCGAAACTTCCAGCCCACGGGACGGGGAGAAAGGCCCCAGCCTGCACGCTCTGTGGGCTCCGAGTACAAATCATGGAGATGGAAATGTGTGTGCAGGGTTCGATTTCTTCTGGGAAACGTAAATTCCATATTCAAGAGCTCCCCCTCGTTTCTTCTAAATTAAGATATCTTTTTGTTTTGTTTTAGATGAAGAAAACACAACATCATACCCAGGCTGGTTCGATCCTGTGGAAACACCTGTCTGGGGGCGGGGCCATTCGAGTGTGGGTGGCTTGTGCACGGGGTGGATGAGGTTGAGGCCCTTTCCCAGGGCACAGTGAGGCGGGGGCGGGGGGCGAGCACACGGAGAGGGTCTGTGTGATAGGGACACAGCCCCACCACAGGGTGAAGCTCCCCGAGTCCCTAACGGATCTTGGGCTCGTTTTTACCCTGCGCTGAGCTCCCAGGACAATGTGCATTTAAAACACATGAGGCATTTGGACCGTGGTGGAGGGATCAGACGAGGGACAAGAAAGGAATTCAGGTCAGATGAGCTCCAGCAGCGGAGAAGCCCGTATTTAAAGGAAACTGCTGAGGCACGGATCGCTCCTAAATCCCGAACGTCCGTCCCATTTCTTTCTCAATTATTTTCCAAGAAATGCAGGGCTTTCCTTTAAATCACGCTTAAATTACCTGAAATCTATGTCACGTTCAAACGAGGAGTCTTAACAGCAAGCTTATCAACAACACACGCATTTTTAAAGACCTCATTAAAATAACTATCTATTAAAGTCCATAGTTCAGAAATAAATTTAGGAACTAAATTAACAGGAAAAGCAGACAGAGGGGAGAGGAGATAATTATCATGACGTGTCACAGAGAGTGTTATTTAATTAACCATAATAATAAGAATTATGTGCTGTTCCACATTTGCAATTTCTTAGCTATTTAGTTTGCTGCGAAACATTAAAGAGGAAATAAAAGAGGAACAAAAGAGAATAATTGAGTATGGGCGCCCTAACGGACGAGCCGGAGCCTCACCCCCGATCAAACTGGTCGATCTTGGAGCTGCTTGTCTGGTGGTTGTTGTGGGGCTCTGACGGTTTCTACTGCTGGAGATCACGGAGGACTTCCTGCGCGGGTCCCCGGGACAACCAGACAAGGGGCAGGTGTGTGAGTCCGCGTTCTGGTGCTGCCTCACAGATGTGCCCGCGGGGCTGGGCTGGGCCGCGCAGGCCTCTCCCCAAACCCTCCCGCTCTGGCAGACGAGCATGGACCCTCTGATGGAAGATTTGCATTTTATTTAGAAGTCGTTTGCCCAAAAATATGCAAATGCTCTTTGTTGAGTAAAAAGATGCTCAAAAAAAAAATCCAATCCCTTATTAATATGGTTTTCATCTTCACACTTTATGTGATTTGATTACTTTACACGCACCTTCTCATAAAACGATGTCCCAGATGGCGTAAGGCTGCTAGGAGAGCCCACAAGGCGTATTTATGCCGAAAATGCAGCTATAACGCCATGCGTGTGGGGACCAGTCATGAAATTGGGGTGAGAGCCCCCCTCATTTTTTTCAAAGTCCCCCGAGCATCAAGGCTGATGCACTCACTGTTTCTTCTACTGTTGCCTAAAAATAGGCTGCTTTAGTGGGAGCAGGAGGTCGCTGAGCGCTTCGGGAAGGCAGTCCCTGAAACTCTCGGTCCCTTTAGAGATCCGAAGCTCTCCGTGTCTCCTGTATACAATCCGATTTTTAAAACGCGACACTCCCCCTCGTCTGCACACGTCACTATCAGCGCGCAGCTCTGTTCGTGGAGCATTCCCCGTCGGTCCCCAGCCCCGCTTTCTCCACCCTGCGCACGGGGTCCCTTCGGAGCCGGACACCTGCTCCTGCTGCTTGCTGTCGGGTCTGCCTCCCGTGGCCCGGCGTCTGCCCCCTTCCCAGGACACCTCCTGTCCCTGGGTCTGCCGTGACCCGAGCACCCCGCTGGCCTCTGGCTCCAGGCTCCCTGGACCCCCCCCCAGGACCCCAAATCCCACTCTTCCTGCTCCCAGAACCTTCCGCTGACATTTTTGTTCATTTGTGGAATCATACTTTTAATTCGTAACATATTTGCTCAGTAGTTTTCCTATCCGCCGCCCTATTTGTATGCGTGGAGCGTCCTCTTCAATCTCTCCGAACCCGTAATGTTCTGTTGCACTTTCTTCCATTACTCAGAAAAGCATTTTTTCCTTAAAGAGATATCTCTGTTTTTGTATGGAGCTTGCCACCTTCCTTTAGGTCGTTGGTTTTCCCAGACGCCGGATGGCTCCGTCCTGGGTGTGGTGAGGCTCTCTGGATGGGGCAGAAAGGAGCGGATTGCATGTGGGGGTGCGTGGCCCTAGCCAGGCAGGCATCCGGGCAGCCGTTCTCCCCGTAGAGTGAGGGGCTCTAGCCTTGGAGGGAGCGGGGTGGGGCCAGAGCATCATCGGGGAGTGCGGATTCCTCTCGAGTGCCCGTCCCCACGACGGCGGCGGCTCCCCCAGGCACAGCCCCCCCTGGCTGGCCCCAGAGCCTGCTGGGCTTCTTGGCTGTCTGAAGCCAGGCTCTGAGCGGCGTGCGGGTGGCCGGAGGTGCCAGGACCGCTGGTCTGAGAGCAGGAGCTCGCCGGGGCTCCCTGCTCCTCACGGTGCAGCCTCTCGGCGTCCTCAGACCCCTCCTGCCTCCGGCCTGCGGTCATTCTCAGCCCCCGCTGCGAAAACTCACCCTTGAAACTGCCCTCCCTTTTCCTGCGTGGAATCACTGCCGATGTCCATCCTCAGCCCGGTTCCGTTTGCTAGAGATCTTCAGCGGCTCCTTATGGCTCAGGCCCGCGGGTGGAAGCCGTCCGGGACTCCGCCTGGCATTTCTGCCATTGTGGGGCACCCAGGGAAGTGGGCGCGGGGCATTCGCCCATCCTTAAAGAAGCTTCTCTTTTATCTTCCTTCATATTGACTTGTCCCAGGGCCACATTCGGCTTCAAGACCAACTCCTGGAAAAACGTGTTGTGCTTGGGATCCTTCCCTCCATCTCCCGTGGGCAGTCCTGTGTGCGAGGGAGGGATGCCCGCGTGGCCCAGACAGCCTTTAAATGGACGGCCGGACTGCCTGCCCCAGAAGCCGCTGCAGATGGTAACTGATGCTGGCTCGCTCTCCTGGCCTGACGCCCATTGGGGAAGGTGGCCCGATGTCCTTGCTGCGCAGGGCTGCGGTCACCCTGCAGGGGTGGGCCCTGTGCACTAGGATGGGCATCCCTGCATGCTGAAGGGAGTTTGGAAGCAGGCAGGTGGGGGGAAGGCCATAAGGCCATGGGGCACAGGGGCAGAGGCCACTTGGCAGAGGAGGGGTGAGTGTAAAAGCAGAGGGTCGCTGGCGAGGCCAGGAGCAGAGAGAGGCAAGGAAGGACCCCCTACTGTTTTCAGAGGGAGCCAAGCCCTGCGGATGCCTCCACCTCAGGCTTCTGGCCCCCAGAGAGCGAGACAGGGCACTTCCGCTTGGAGGCCCCCACATGCGGTCCTGCGTTCTGGCGGCCTTGACACACACACGTCTCAATTTCTCAGTGTCAGCCGAGACGGCCATACTGTCTGCAGGAAAGGTCGTGTGGGCTTGGGCTCCTCCCGTCCGTGGCTCCGCCGTGTTGAGGGCCCCCCTCCCTTTGTTGTGTCCAGAAGTCATTCTGGTGACGTCACTGGGGTCTGGGCTCCTCCCGTCCGTGGCTCCGCCGTGTTGAGGGCCCCCCTCCCTTTGTTGCTCAGCTAGCAGATAGCCAAGGGGAGAGGGCAGAGGGAGCCTTAGAAGACTTTCACGAGCCAGGCCTGGAAGTGGAAGCCACCAAATTTCTCCCTCTCTCTCAAGGAAAAGCACATAGACATGACATCTGTGGGTGGTCTGGCAGTTCTGGTATGTCCCCAGTCATATTTCTGCCCTTTCTGCTCGGTATGTGTAAGGAGAGTCTTCCATCCTCGTGGTGAAAGGTGGCTGCCACGCTCCAGCCCTCACATATCCGCTGCAAGCCACAGAGAGGAGCAAAAGCAGAACATGGAACAGGCCATGCCGCCCGCTGGATCAACTCCCCACTCTCCCCTTTCTAGAAGTTTCACTCCCCATTTTGACTTACTGCTCACTGGACTTCCTCAGAGAACTCCAGCTGGCTCCAAGGGGGGTGGGAAACGTGCTCACCGTGGGTGGCTACCTGTCTTGCTAGAGTTGGCGGCTATTGGACGAAGGGGAGCGCAGGGTTTGGGAGTCAACCGGCAACCTGAGCTTCCGCAACAAGCTGTCCTTGCTTTCTTGGGAAGCAAAATGAGTTATTTTCTGCGCACCAGCTTCTCTCCACTGACCGAGCCGTTATGCGTCCGTACGCATACGAGCCAGCAAAACTAATGCACGCAACAGTGTCGCCACAAGTTGGAATAGCCAGAATCTTCTTGTCATTAGTCACCGTCCCTGTCGCCAATCAGCCTGGAACCGTGTAAATTCTTTTCTCAGGGAGCAAACAGTGCAACGTCCTAGAACCCCCGACCACTCCCTGAACTCCCACCAAAGCCTCAGCCTTCAAGACGGGATTTAAAAAATTCTTTGAAACTTTATTAAATAAAATCAATTAATTATAAACATTTGAAAACACCTTTGGGGGGTTTAGTGTTTGATTCACTTTTACTCCTTTTTCACTTGCCCTTCATTAGAGCTTCCTCAAAACTTCATTAAAGCTTCAGAATCTGTGGATTTTTTATTTGTTCTCTTTTTATATAAATTGAAACATTTTGTCTAGGTAAAACCAGAAGAATAAGGAAGGACTTAAAGTCCAAAGGGCAAGTCTTGCCTCTTGCTTGGCCCTCCGGGTCCTGTGTCCCCCTCACCGACCACGTCCTGGACGCCTCGTCGAGGGAGCGTGTGCGAGTGCTTACGTGGTCTTCTTCCCAACGTGGAAATGCAAAAAAATTCCCCTGAAGATTGCCTCCTTTGGTTCATGGAGCACCGGGGATGTCCCTCCATGGCATTTCACACACGTGGCCTCCCCCGTCAGGCAGGCACAAGGTGTTGCACCGCTTGGCTCTCGTGGAACGGTTAAGCGGTGTCGGTGTCGAGGGAAGGCAGTGGCTTCCCATAGTCCTCTTGGTGCCGTGGGTAACCACCAGCCTCATACACACCTGCGCCTTTTTGAGCGCGTCGGTAGGCCGGATTCTTAGTGATGAAAATGTTGGGTCCGGGGCTGTGCACATTTCAGATTGTTAAAATGATGTTAAATTTCCTGCAAAAGGCTGCTTGGACGGAAACTGTTCTATTTCACCACAGCGCATGAAAGTCTACCCACGTTCTTATCAATGTCACGTACTACGGGTTTTTAACCCTTGCCAACCAGATAGACAGACATAGTGGGTTTTGTAGAAAGGACGTAGTTAACCGTCTGTAGAAATGCGGACAGGCTACATGAAGAAGCACTTTTTAGGAAAAAACATGCAAAGAGCTAGGCGCCAAAACTCTTAGGTCAAAATGGACTTTAACGGGGTCAGGTGCAATTTCTTGTTGCCCTGAGCCACTCTGGGCCCCCGATGGGTGGGCTCCTGCGTGCGTCTCCAGAGACACAGAGATCTCCCTCACTGACGAACTTCGACTGTTAATTGACTTGTTGCTTATTTTTGACACCAGAACAAAAACATAGCATAAATATTACATTACATAAACCTATTTCCTAAGTGTATTTTAATTTTAAAAGCAGCTTGGCTGACATAATTGCAGTTTTCAAATTTCTGCGTAGCTCGATCTGTGTATGTCAAGGCGAGAAAGAAAATTGCCAGGAATCCCACCACAGCTCAGGACTAAAACTGAGCTCCTGAAGGTGACAGCAGCCCCTGGTTGGAGGCCTGGAAGGGAAGCAAGGTCCAGGTGGTGTTACTTAAGTTTGCTGACGATCACTCCCACATTAATTGTTAAGGGGAACTCGAGGATGATCCAAAACAAATTCTTCATTTTCAGGTGCTTGTCATGGGAAAGGGGTACGGTGTCTCTGAGTCCGAGCCAGGGGTCGGCATTCACGGCTGTGCTGGGCACGGAGGTCGGGCGTTGAGGAGTGGAGGACAGGACACACACTGCGGCGGATGTGACATGGGCAGGGCGCGCTCTCCCGGCCAGCCAGGGGTGAGGGGCCAGAGGACAGGGGCCGTCCTGTCTGCTGCCGACAGCCACGGAGCTGGACAGTCACACAGAAAGACCTTAGCTGGGACTGGGCTGGGCCTGTGGACCTGGTGCCTCCAGGAAGGGCCCCCTGTTCTCCACCCCCAAGACATAGATCCTGGCCGATGTGTCAGTACCCCTCAATCCAGCGCCACTGTCCTTGGGGAGGGCAGTTCCCTACCTGGGGGCCGTCCTGCGTGCCGTGGAGTGGTTAGCGCTCGCCCTGCCTCTGTCTACCGGATGCCCACAGCATAGACCCCTGCCCCGCAGGACGACCAAGCACGTCTGCAGACGCGCCGGGCCGGCTGGGTGCCAAATTCACACTCTCCTGTTCTCTGGGCACTAAAGGGGCCCAGGGAAGGCATCTCCTGGGAGGCCCTGGGGTCTGTGTTCTTTCTGGCAAAACAAACCAACACCCCGGGAAAGAAAGCTCTGCTCCTGCTCCCCTTCCCGGCTGAGCACGCCGAGCCCTCGGACGAAGCCTGTCGGCACCTGGAGCAGCCCGTGGGCCGCCGGCGGGGGAGGTGGTGTGCCGGGGAAGGTGGTGGGACCGCAGGGGCCACAGGGACATCCCTGTCGGCTTTCCCCTTACTCCGTCGGGATGCAACCCTGTGGTCATTTAAGCCACTGCCGTGCTCAGGGATGGGCCATCTGGGCATTTGGTCCTGGCAGCCAGAGCTCCTCCCAGCAGACCTGCAGGCCTTCCTTCGGTTGGTCCTCGAGGTGTGGGGGCCGTGAGGTTGCTGGGAGCTGGAAAACAAGGGCCACGACCTTGCGGATTATTTCATCCTGGGGTAGACGATCTCTTCCTCGGCTGAAAAGCTCTGCATTTTAGGTTTCCTATGAAGACAGGGAGACTTAACTCGCCGCGGTCGCCGTCTTCCACGCCCTGGTTGTGGGTCCGTCTGGATTCTCTGGGGTGCGTGTGTGTGTGTGTGGGTTAATGACACTGCTGTGTTGATGGGAGGCACGGGTCTCTGGCCTTGTAGGGTCTCCTGGGCCCACCTGCCTGTGAGCTCCCTTCACCAAGTGGCTCCTGCCGGCCAGCCTGGTTTACATGACTGTCACCAGCACCCGTGGCTGGAAGGCGCCCGGGGATCACGAGCTGTGCAGATGGGGAAACTGAGGGCCAGGGAGCTTCAACTGCCGAAGCCGCACAGCTACCAGGTGGTGGCAGAGCGGGGATGCCCGTCCCTCTGTGACCTTCCTGTCTTCCTCCACACGCCTGTCTCAGCCCAGCCCAGCTCTCTCTCTCGGGATGTTGGGCGGCATTTCCAGGTCACTCTGGAAGGCACGGCGACCCCAGCTCTCAGGCGGCCTGCTTGAATGGGCTTGCCAGAGAGGACCCTCCACTCTATGGTCACCGCCAACTGGACGCCAGCACATGGCCCCGGGGGCTCTCCCCTCCCCAAGGGGCCCCACTCCCCTGGGGGGGAGGCACAGCCTCAAGGTTGGGCCAGGAAGGGGCAAGGCCATTGGAGAGCGGACTTTCCCCATCAGCCAGTGAGGGTGCGGTGCTTCAGTAAGTTGGAGGCCACGGCCGGGGGTCCTGGCCAGGGACTGGGCGCTGGCCCAGGGCAGGACCGACGTGTTCTTGCCACAAGCGTTCCCGCTCCATCTCCCCCTCCCCAAATCCGTCGCGACCAGGACAGCCTGCCTGGCATCTTCAAGCTCTGAGCTCCTTGTTTCCGAAGGTCCTCGGTCTCTGCTTCCAGCTCGCACACCTGTCACGGAGAGGGAACCGGAGTCCCTCGTCCTGTATCCCGGGTCCCGATACAGACGCGCTTGTAATTTCTGTCTGAATAGCAGCCTAAGTGCTGGTTTGCTTTCCCCGAGTGGAGCACGAGTGAGACAGAAGTGCACGTGGCCGCCCGTGAATATCAATCACTTCTATTGTGGTCCTCACGCTTGGAAGAGCGTCTGGACACATCCACAAAGGCCGCTCCCGCGCCCGTGAGTGGCAGAGACGTGGAAGCCGGGCGAGCCGCAGACGCATCTCTCCGCTCAGTGAGCACAGAGTGGCTTTGTTACGGGGGCTCTCGTTTCTGGGTTTCCAGGCGGTTATGGTGCGTGTCTTCTGTCGATGAGAAATTACAGTGTTGTGGGAGGTGCCGGGCTCCTGGAGGTCTGGATGCGCGGCGTCTCGAGGAGAAGCCCCCCGTACCTCCCGAGGTCTCGGGCCCTGGCCCCAGGTACTGCCGTTTCTGCCACGCTCGGGTTCCCTTTCCTTGTCTCTGCTGCCCAGCTCCGTCCTACTCTCCCCGAACCTCACCTCCAGCCCCAGCTGCCCCTCCTGTGGGCCAAGCGTCTGCTGGTGACGTTTGCCACCAAACCCAGACCTTACTGAAGCAGGGGACGTCTGATGTGTTTGAGTCCCTCGTTGGCACTTTTCTAGAAACCGTGGTGGGTAAGTAGCAGAAAGGGCAGATGGGGAAGGGATTCCCACTTGGATCTCTTGTGGGGAAGGAGTGGATGCCAGTGTCGAGCAATGAGCCGGGGGAACTCGGTGGGAGGTGGGACAGAATTCGGGGCCGGAAGGGGAGCAGGAGCCGAAGCCCCGAGACGGTTCTTTGAATGCTCGCTTGGCCTTTTGCACAGTGGATGTGATTAGTGAGGGGACAGTGAGGTCCTCAGGGTGGGCCCTCGCCCCTGAGGCCAGTGTCCTTGCCCAGGAGCAGTGTTGAGCGGGCATGGGCACGGGGCGGGGGGAGACCTAGGGATCAGGAGAGAAGCAGCAAAGTGCTGGAAGTCAGGGGACAGGCAGGAAGGAAGGGGCCGGCCTCGTGACACCCGGGCTCTGGGTCGGAGAAAACTGGTAGCTGTGGTTTGAAGTCATGTGGGGTGTGGGGTCACCGTGTCCTGGGACGCCACTGTGGCGGCCTACGCAGTCACGTGTTGGCCAATGGGGTCTTCAGTGTGAGCTTAGCTTTACCCAGACACCTGCTGCTGCCCGGGCCGTGCTCCAGGGATGACGGGCCTCTCTCGTGAGGCCCTGAGCTGGCTAGCCATGTCCCCGGCGCCGTGCCATTGCCAGCCTGTCCCCTCCACCACCATGCTCCACCCCCCCCCACTCTGAGCTAACACCATCATGTTTGCCTATTAAAATGCAAGCTGAAGTGCCCATTTTTAGGGCGCTTTTCTGGAAGCCCTCCACCTTCCCATCACGGGAGCTCTTTCTTCCTTTCCTTATCCACGCACGAGTCCCCAGCTGGAGCCGCACCAGCTCTCCTTCCCCTCCAAGCCTCTTCCCGTGCACTTGTCTCCTCATGGCGCGTGTCCTCTTGGAGGCGGGATTGTCGTGGCCCTGTCACCACGTTGCCGTGGCATGGCAGCTTGCACTTGGCACACTTTTGTATCTGGTCTGAGTCAGATTTCTGGTTTCTCTGGACCTGGCCTTTGTGGGCTGCGTTTCTGGTATCTACATGACCTGCCCTGGTCATGACCAGCCCTCCCTTCGTGGAAATGGTCTATTCCCTGCATTCTCTGCATGCAGGAGGAAGCCCACCTTTGAGGTTGGTGCAGAAGGCCTGGTTGGCTCAATCCCCAGAATCGAACCAATGTAATTGGTTCCTCTTGTGCTGTGCCGTGGGTCAGAACAGGCACAACCCCCCAAGGCCCCACGGACCGAGAAGCCAGCTATGATGGCGAGGGCACTGGCCAGTGATACAGAAATGGCACTGAGGGCCTTCCATTCGGGGAGCTGCCGAGGGCAAGCAGGTTGTTGCCATGGTGCAATGGTGGGCGGTCCTTCTGGGCTCACTCGTGGGGGTCCCTGCGGGCTTCGGATCACGTGTCCCCCTGACAGCACTAACTCAGACGCCCTGACAGATCTCCCACTGACCTTCGGCCTTTTCTCCAAGACCCCTCCAGGCGGTGTCTCTATTCAGATGTCTACATGCTCATGCCTGGCCCGATGCTACCTCTCCCAGGTTCCAAACTTGAGCTTTCTTGTTGTTGCAAACATCAGTGTGAATGACCCACGGCCTCTAGAATGAGGATTCATAAACTTGAACTTGTTATCTTTCTCCCAAACCTTACAGGACCTCCAGGGTCTATCCTGTAAGAGATCACGGGTCAGATTCTCTTGCCCCCATGTTTCTAGCTCCCACAGGCCTGTTGGTTCTGCGCCCTGCCTGCCCCCACCTCTGGGTCCAAGCTACTACACTGGCTTCCAGCCTGCCGCTCTCCTTCCGAACGGCCCTGCCCCAGTGTGCCCAGAGCTGTCATTACACAGCTGTCCTGGAACCGTGTGAGTTTGGCCACGTGACCCTTATGAGACCCCACGGAGCCCGACTGCAGGAGCCAGCCACCACCCCCGACTCCAACGAGAGGCCCTCCACGGTGGCCCTCTGCCTGCCTCAGCTGACTCAGCTCTAGCAAGCAGCACCCCCTGCCCATTGCCTTAAAAGCCTAGTCCTTACTCCCCAAATGCCCCAATTCTTCAACCCTGTAAGACCGGCCCTTCTTCAGACCTCAGTCGGGCCTTACAGCCTCCAGGCCAGCTGCTTCTGCTTGTTGCCTGGTTGTCTTCCATCCTGAAAGCCTCCAGGCAGACCCGTGTTTGCTCACCTCCTAGAGAAAGCAAGGCAGAACCTGTCCCACAGAGCTCACGGCTGACCGTCCGCGCTGAGGCCTGACCTTGAGCGCAGAGGTTGCGTTCTTCACGTGTGCCCTCGGAGACGGCACAGGCCACGCGCTCGGGGGCTATGGGGGTCTGAGCCTCAGGGCCGGCCTGCGGGAGGGAGGTTTTGCTATGTACAGGATCGTTCCCACCACTCTGCTCTCTGAACACTTACATCTACTTTGGGAGCGTTTTCTCGTCTCCTGTTAATCTGTGGGTAAATGATCTGCTTCGTGCTCTGCCCCAGCGAGTCTGCCTTCTCTTCTCATTCACTGCGACTCTGTTGTACTGTGGGAAACTGAATAATAAAGCTCGTAGTATTTGTCAGTAAAACGGAGTCACAGGGAGCTGAACCGAGGCTCCTCTTACAGCCACGGCATGAAACTCCTGACCTCAGCCTTGCTGCCCAGAAGCCGCCCTCACTTACCCTGACCTCCTCAGCGACGTTAGTTTGTCAGGGTTCCTGGACAATGGTCCTCTCGAGAGACGGGGTACTTACTGTGTCCTCGAAACGTTCGAGTTAGCAGTGTGACCGTGTTCGAGTTCCAGGGAGTCCCTGTGAGGTTTCAAGTCGTGGGGAATGTGGAAAGGTAAATAAAAGTGGAAGTAGGAGCCTGATAGTCTTAATTAGCCTCAGAGTCAGTCTGTCCGTGGAAATGACTGTGAATGGACGTCACGGAGTGCTTGGCTGAGAATGTGTGGAACCAAAGTGAAACCGACGTCAGGGAAGTCTGGTCATGGAACTAAGGACACGTGCAAGTTCGTGGACACATTTATTTCTCAGCCGTGTGGTCTCAAAGCAGCTGCTGTCCACCCCATGTCAGAGGGACATGCGGAGCCCTTCTGTTGGCAGGTAAACTCGTCCGCCCCGCTGGGCCATGGCATGAGGGTCGCAACGTGTGGGGTTGGGCCATCCTGATCTTGTCCCCAGAGAACCACGTGTCTCAAGAGGGGCTCTGCTTTGGGCTGGATCCCAGAAGGAGAAGACATCGGTGAGACGCAGCAGCCCAGCACGTAACCCCGGTGGGGGATGTGTGTCGTGACACACCACCGAGAGCGGGGGACTGTTTGTTATGGCAGCAGACCTGACCAGTACAGGCAGGAGGGAATATTTGGCGACTGATCTCACATGCTTGGTTTAGCTTGGATTCTCAGCTTTGGGATAACTTCTGGTGCATGAATATTACAGAAGGAGTTGGAGCCATAAGTTTATTTTGAGCTTCTCAAGTGAAATAATTATCATTATAACAACTGCTCAGAAGTATCACAAAACCCGCGGTGGTCTGACCCTCCTCCTGCCAGGGGCTCCTGCAGAAACCCCATGGATCGTCCCTCGGCCCCTCTTGACTGTCTTCACACGACACTGAGGATGGTTTCACCCCAATCTGTGGGCAGCTCCACCATGAGGGAAGCAGGTTGTTCCCGGTCAGGGTGTGGACTCGGACTTGGGACGGGCGCCCCCTGATTCCCCATGGCAATGTAATCAGTTACCACAAAGACAGCACACATTCACATCTCTCCAGCTCTGTGGGCTGGGGTCTGCACTCAGCTCTGCTGGGTTAGGGTTAGGGTTAGGGTTAGAGTCCCTGACTTCTTCAAGTATTCTTTCAGGGAAGGTCTGGTTTCACCTGCTTAGGCCAGGCCCACCCATGACAATCTGTCTCTGCATGAACTCAGGTCAGCTGAATGAGGACCTTAATTACACCTGCCAGGTCCCAGCACCTTTGCTACAGAATGTAACCTACTCTTGGGAGGGGTACCTCATCAGCTCACAGGTCTCTCCACATCAGAGGGGAGGGGGTCACGCAGGGCTTATGCACCAGGGGCCAGGATCTTGAACCTCAGCCTTCTCTCTGCACACCTGGGGTCAGAACTGATCTCGGGATGCTCTCTGATTGCATCAGGTTTGTGTGGTCAGTGTCCCTGCCTGCTTTGCTGAAGCAGGGATGAAGACCACGGAACCGTCATTGTGGGGCCGTGATGAGAATGACGGGGCTGCGAAGCCGGCCACAGCTTGGCCAGTTACAAACGTGGGGTGCTGCTCCCGAGACGCCAGGCGGGCGTGTGCCCAGGAACTGCATCGGTGTGGCCGTGGCTCATGCCGGAGGCCTCTCTTCCATTCACACGCCCCAGAGCCACAGGTGCTCTGGGGACCTTCACCGTGAGCCTGTCGGGTAAGCTCTATGATGAACACGCATTTGGGCTGCGACGCACTCTCATCAGAAAGAGTGGGGCCTGGCCCTGCTGCGTGTTGGTTCACAGCTGCGGGCAGACACGTGCGGCTGGGCCATGCCCTTGGGTTGTGGTCCGCTGGGCGCTAAGCCTCTGGGGACCCATGACCCAGGAAGGGCGCTGCTTCTGCTGGACTCCAGAGCACCATGCGCTAGGACGCCCAGAGAGCTTCCCAGACGGTGGGTGTGACCTTTCCTGCAAGGCTGGGCGCTCCCGCACCAGCCACTGAAGACGGCATCCCGCACACTTCCCGGCTGTGGCCTGAGGCCGAGGGGCAGCCCTGATGGGGTGGGCGTTCCTTCCCTGGGGCTCCCTGGGCCCACTGCAGGAACCACGGGAAGAGGCATGTGTTCACACCTTGATGATCTTACATGAATTTGGCTTTCCCCAGACCTCACGGAACACGCATTCTATTTAGTTCCAGAAGCCCTCCAGGAGAGCGGCGGCTGTTAGCAATTCAGTCTTTAGGAAAACGGGGTGGGTCCGCAGCCGAACGCGATGGGGTTGACGGCCCCTCTTCGGGGGCTGCAGGGTGCGGGCGTGCTGGGGCTCTGTCCTAGGATTCTGGATTTTCCTCTACCTTGGGGAATCGTGTGGCTTGTCCCTGGGCAAAGGCAGAAGCTCCGGTTGCTATGGCAATAGCCAATCTGAGGAAGCTGTGACCTAAATCATGACTGAGAGAGAGCGTCCCTTGTCAGTATCGTCACGGCCACCGCTTCCTGGGATTATAGAGGCTGTGAAGCCCGGATTACCTAAAATGAACTCTCTTACCTCAGGAAAAGGGAACCCGTGCTTTTCTGATGGCCAGAACTGTTCGGGAACATGTGAGGCAGAGGCTGTGTGGCCACGGGGGGGACTGACCCTGAGCGCCCCCGGGGACACACGGACGTGACTTTCTCCAACGGCCTTCCCCGCGCGGCCGGGCTCCCAGACGGCGGCCACCACACGCTCGCCGGGACAGCGGCCGGACACCAGGGTCTCTGCATGAGCGAGCACACACTAGACACACACACCCCACACATCCACACTCCACACCACACGCACACACATGCACACACGGCGAGGACCCTCCTGAGGACTCGGGGCTGCCAGCGTTGGAAGCTGCTTGCTGGGGCTCCTGTGGGGTCAGTGGACGGAGGGGGAGACGACGTCCGGCTGGGAAGTGCAGCCTGTCCCAGCAGCTCCTGGAGGAGCCTGGCTACAGGGGTCCGTGGGCAGCACCCCTCCACCCCTGCACCCGGCCGAGCGCCACCGCACATCTTACAGGGTCCCCTTTGGCTTGAAATAATTCACGCTCTCCAAGAGGCAAAGCGATGCATCGGGAAGCTGGGCTGAGGCAACACCGTAGCCCCATGAGAAGCCCCAGAGCCCCACACCCCTCCTCGCCCTGCACATGTGGGGGACCTGGGGACGGTCGAGGTCAAGGCCGCACTCCCACTCCTTGGGATATGGAGGCAGACGGCTCCGCCACTGCCAGGTGTAGATGGAGCTCGGGGCTTATGGCCGGCGCTGGAGCCCCTCCCCTGGTGGGCCACCCCGTCTCCCCAGCTCCAGCAGGACCCCCGAGGGAGGCGCCGCCAGCCTCGTGCCCATCACCAGGCTCGGAGAACGGTTCGTCCTGTACCCAGGAGTCACCTTCTCAGGAAGGAAAGCAGCCATCCCTCCCTGAATGGCAGGCCAAGGGGCGTGGGATTTGTTACCCAGACAGGAGCGCCGTCGCCGCCTGGATTTTCTCCTCACTCCAAAGCCATGTGGGTTTCCATTTGGCTGTTTTCAACCCAGCCTGCATTTCAGCGCCTCCCCGGGAGCCTGGAGAGAAGTCCCGGGATGTGCACTTGTTAGCAGATGGGGAATCGGGCCCATAGAAGGGGAGGCCCTTGCCGTGTGCTGCATGACCTTCACCGCCCCCCCCCCCAGCAGCCCACGCACGCCTGCACCAAGCCCTGCCCCTGAGCTCAGCTGCGGGCGATAGTGGCCTCATCCATCACTCCTGGCCAGGAGAGGCACTTGATGGTGGCCCAAAACCTGCACAGCGGGAATCAGTCTCTAACGGTAAGGGGTCAGGTGCTCTGCAGAGCGTAACGGGGGACTCAGTCTGGAGACAGGGCAGTGGGCTTCTGGATGGGTGTGAACGTGAACATGTCCACGTGACAGTCGCTCCAGGTGGGGAGGGTCCCCCTGTCCCCACGCCTCCGCTCTCGGCCGGCCCGGAGGACACCAGACTCACGAAGGCTTAGGCGCTTGGGCTGGTGCGAGCTCCCCATTGCCTGGGGACCAGCGTGTCTGCCCTGTCATGTGTGAAGTTGTTTGGGGAGAGTAAGAGTATGTTAAAGTCAATGAGGACAATCAGCCGTTTGAATCACGTCCCCAAGCTACGGTGACCTTTACTTCTGGTTTCTTCCCCGTTTGTGTACGTCAGCTCGGTGATGTTGTAAATAGAAGTTCGCACAAATGCATAGACTCTGTGTAGTCAGATACCCCGAGTGGCCGTTTCGGGTGGGTCCTGAGGCGAACATCTTGCTGGTCGGAGAGTCTCTGCTCAGAAGCCCCCGCAGAAGGCATGGGGGTCAGGACAGGAGCTGAAATGTCGCCATGAGGGGCTCTGGGGGATACGTCTCCTCCCCCATGTGCTGGTTTTCTGCTGTGAGGAAGTCCTAGGAAAGACTCGGGCCTGTCCATCATGTCTCCAGCATGCAGGGAGAGGCGGGGGACAGACCTGGCTCTGAGGAGGGTGCCCTGCTGTGTCGCCGCTCACCACGCTGCTGGAGCCCTTCCGTGGCCCTCTTCCACGCTGCCTCTGGGGCCCGACAGCGGTCCCCCCGGTGTCCGCAAGGGGCCAGGCTGAGTGTCAGGGCACTGGTCCTGCAAAGGCACTGAGGCCTCTACCCCCCCCACCCCCACACCAGGGATGGGGTCTAGGGCCACTAGTCCTGGCTCATTTGGTCACAGAAGAGACAGACTCTGGGACCCAGCGAACTACCTCCTCCTCAGGGGCCTGTGGATGTATTTGTGGATGGGAGGTGGATGAAATACTCAGTTTCCTGCAGCCAAACCGCCTTGGCTCCGAGCCGCTGAGGTCGGGCATGAGCTGGAGTCCATCTGGCGAATGTGCAGCTCAGGGAAGGTCCAGATCATCACCGCGCCTGCCCTCGCTGGTGGGTGACGCCGGCAACGGCTGGGGAGTCTGTAGGGCTCTCTGGGGGATAACACGCTTTTGTGCCCCTAAAGCACATAGGACAGTGCCCTGCACAGGACACGCTGGCTCTTGTTAGCATCGGTCCGTGTCGGTTTTAGCCCCAGCCTTAGCGTCAGTGTGTAGTGTCAGCAGTAATGTCAGCTCTGGGCTTAGTATCGGTGGGGCGTTCACGTTAGCGGTTCCCTATTAGCTACTGGGCCCACATTAGCGATTTGCATTAGCATCACTCCTGGCCTTAGCTCTGGGCGTTAACATTAGTATTAGCACTAGTATCGGTGCTCACGCGGCTCTGTGCACGCGCGGGAGCGCTCGGTGTGCGTGCCGGTGCTCACGCGGCTCTGTGCACGCGCGGGAGCGCTCGGTGTGCGTGCCGGTGCTCACGCGGCTCTGTGCACGCGCGGGAGCGCTCGGTGTGCGTGCCGGTGCTCACGCGGCTCTGTGCACGCGCGGGAGCGCTCGGTGTGCGTGCCGGTGCTCACG
>PISX010024643.1:0-27538 GCA_004024625.1 Mellivora capensis | reverse complement strand
ACGCTGGGACCATGACCTGAGCCGAAGGCAGCCGCTTAACCAACTGAGCCACCCAGGCGTCCCTGGATCCTCTTTTAAAAGCCAATCAGTTTGGTGGCCTCTGTGGTTCTTACCTGGGACCCTGGTGGGGAATCCGGAGCGGGCAGGGCCAAGTGCTAGGTCCTCTCTGCTCCTCACGGCGAGGGGGAGAAGCCGAGGTGCCAGCGGCAGCAAGGAGGGCCTGGAAGCCAGTTAGGCAGACGCGGGAGGAGGAGGAGGGCTGGGGAAGGGCCAGGTGCCCCCAGAAGGCAGAGAATGCACACCCTGTTTGTTTGTCCCCCAGCATGGACCCCTGTGGTCCAGGTCGGGCTGGAGAAGACGGGAAACTTCCGTGACACAGAGGGAGTTTCGGCAGCTGCTTGGGGAACCTCCTTAAAGTCCCCATCCCCGGGTCCACGGCCCTCAGCTGGCTCGAATGTCAGCCAGCAAGCCCTGGAAATGCAGGAGGCGCCCCCACAGCTGTCCGGAGGAGGGACAGCGAGGGTCCCCGTCCGACTCCTCGGGGACCACGGCCTGTGTTTCCTCCAGCAAAAAACCTGGGTCCTGTCGGGACGAGGCCTGTTTAGATCATTATCATCCTCCACGCCGGGAGGGAATTGACCGGCCTGGTTCCTGACCCAGCCTGTTCTGCAAGAGACCCCTTAGGTCGGGGTCCTGATGTAGAGCCCGCAGGCTGGCCCTAGAGCATCTCCGGCCATGTGCCCTGCTTCCTGCGGAAGAGACTAACTGACACATCCCACTGAGGCCACGCGGGGCTACAGGAGCTCAGTCCTTTCCTCAATCTACATTGTTTGGGGGGGGTTAGAAGGCTCCCCGAGGGAGAGTCCTTGGGAACTGGAGGAGAGAGAGAGAGAGAGAGAGAGAGAGAAGGTCCGTCACGGAGAATCCCACCCCCCTCCCCGACTCCCAGGTGGCGTCCCACCCGGGATACGTCAGAGGTTCCTGGGGTCAAAGGGACTCAACATGTCCTTCCAGTGAGGTCGCTCTGATGACTATTCTGCCATAAAGTCCCCGGAGGAGCGATGCCAGCATCCCTCCATGTCCCCACTGCGTCCTAGGCTAGTAGGGCCTGAAATACCATGCCTTGGAGGTCGTGCTGTGAAGGTCACCTCTTACTCCACCTTGCCTTGAAGAGCCCACCATTGTTAGCCCATGGAAAACACTAGAAAAGTTTTACAAGGAGAAAGGACCCAACATTGTAGTTTAAGTAGTTAGAGGACCTTGACGGAAACCAGTAAAGATAGAAACCCATCATGTTTTGAGTGACATTCCCACACATGTGGTCTTTACAGCCAGCATCCCTAGGAAGCCATCCCCGGTTGGGTTTTAGTTCAGTCGGGTGCTGGGTTCGGTCGGCTCCCAGTGGAGGTCCTGCGGCCAGAAGTGGCCAGACCAGGGACGTGGGTAGGATCACATTAGACCGATGAGGAGGGAACCACATGGGAGAGTTAAGATGGGCAGCCAGGCTGGTCACTTGGGTGGCTGTCCCGTGCCCACGACAGATGACTTTGTAGAAGAACAGGAACAAAGAGAGGGCATCAAGTTTCTGGGTCTTATTACCATTCAGGCCTGGGGACTGATTTCCAGTGAAACGGCGGGGTTTCTCCTTCCGTCCCGGTAGAGCAGCCATGGGCTGGACGATCGTAGCCTGAGCGATCGACGTGCAAGTGTTCCAGTAAGACGATATTCCTCAAAAAGCCCCTGAAATGAGAGTGTGGAGATGAGAGAAAGTACTCACCAGGCCCACACCAAGGCTGAGTCCAGGTGAAAAATCCAAAGCCCCACATTGAATGCCAAATGATGTAGTTTTGGAATGTTTGCAAGGAGCCCATGGCCCAAGAAAGAATTTTTGAGATATCTTTGGTCCAAAAAGGTGGTTTTATTAAAGCACAGGGACAGGACCTGGGGGCAGATAGAGTTTTACTGGGGTGATGAGTAGTGACCCATTATATACTTTCAAGTTGGGAGGGGGTTAGGGACAGCAAGAGCCTTTCAGGTATTTCGGAACAAGGTTTCCAGGATGCTGAGGGGCCTCTATTGTTAGGAGAAGGTCATTTATTACTGTTTCATAAAAACTCAGTCACAAGGCACTTCAGATGTATATCGGTGGGTCATACGCTTGGGGGGATGATGGCCACATGTATCTTAGGGTTTAGAGATAAAGGAGTTTTCCAAAAGAATTTTTATATGTTAAAGTAGGCTTCCAGGGTCCTGGCAGTCGGGCCAGAATGGCTTGTTGCCCTTAGCAAAGTGTCAACATTGAGGCAGCCAGCTCCTAGAGGAAGGTCACCTTGCCTCATTCAAGGACTTGTCGGTGGGCTCTAGGAAATCAGGATATCTAACAATTTTTCTTTGACTCTGTTTCCCCCATCACACTTTCTTCCCTGTGTACAGCACATTCCCCAGCAGCTGTCCTGACTCGGGCTCCGATACAACGCCTTCCTAGAGATGCCTAAGGGCTTGTTCATTTGGGGTCGCGAGGCTCCCCGTGTTCTGCAGCTGAAGTATGAGCTCCTGACTCTGACCCTGGAGGCCAGTAGCCCTCACTGCCCTCCAGGACAGCTTCCCCTCCGAAGATGACCGCAGCCGGAGTGCAGGGTTTCACCTCCCCCTGAGGCTGCGCACAGCTGGGGGGCAGAAGAGGACCGGCCGGCCCTCCCCCACCTGCCACTGCTCATCCCTGGGCCCCTTCCCCTGGATGGAGTGAAAGACCCCAAACCAGGCTGGAAATCAGGACGACTCAGAATCATGACCTTCACACACACCCCCACACTGCCTCCGTCCACGGAGCCAGTGACTCTGATCTCAGGGTTGTGAGTTCAAGCCCCACACGGAGCATGGAGATTACATAAAAATAAAAATCTTTTTCTTGAAACAGTGTAAACCCCAGAAGGAAACAAGCCTGCACGGCCTCACCGGCACACACACACGTGTGTGTGTGTGTGTGCGCGCACTCTCTGCACCGAGTAGTGCACAGAGACAACAACCCATCAGTGGGCACGACGCCTCACACAATTTAACAGGCACAAAATAGTCCATTATCTGTGCAGCTGAAGAATTTCCCCGGCGAGGGCCTGTTCCCCTTCACTAAGTTTCTCAGCGGTTCTCAGAGAAATCCTGTCGGTTCTGCCTTCCGAGCTCCTGGGATGGACCTCTGCTCTGCTCACAGTCACCCCAGCGAGACCGGGGCCTGCAGCCCGCTTCCGGCCACCTCACCCCCTAGGATGTTTCTACAACACTCCAGGCATGTTGTGCACTAACTCCCCTCTCCTTTTTCTGTCTTTGCTCAAATAGCCCTTTCTCCAGCTTGAAATTACAAAATAATTTTAAAATTGCTACGTTTCCCGCCCCTCCGCAACGCCCTGGACTCCGGCTGCAGAGCCGCTTCTCGACGCTGTCCCTCCTGTCCAGCCCCCTGACATCGAGCAAGTTCCTTCTTACTGAGCTTCATAATCCGAGTTTCATTAAGGCAAAGAAATCCCCCTTTTCGCTGACGGACTGCAAGTCGCTGGCACAGCCTGTTGGGCACAGGCACTGACTTAACAAGGCCCGCACGAGGGGCTCGCAGAGCTGGCCTGCAGAAGGTCGCCTCCCTGGACTGCAGTGACTGGGGCCACGGGGAGGGAGATGTTTCTAGCTTCCTTTATTTGTTGCCAAATCCCTTTACATTCTGCCTGCTGAGCTTGAAAGAGACGCTCCCTCCTCCTCCTTGGGCATTTTAGTTAGAAGTCCCTGGAGGGCAGAGGAGCCCCCGCCTCAGTTTCATCCCCTCACTCCCACCCCGCACACAGGGGGTCTCACGGAAGGCCAGCTCTTCCCTTATCTCTGGGGTGTCTTTTTGCACTGCAGCCCCTCCTCTCTGCCTGCAGCAGGAGGCCTGCCAGCAAGCTGGTGCCACGTTTGGGGCAAACCCCCCCACCACAGCCATTGGACAGCGAGCAGCCTTTGGGGCTTCTGCCTAGGCTCTCCTGCGAGTGTGCACACTGACGCGGTCATAGGGCCACATCCCGTGGCGCTCACCTGCGGGGGCCTGGAGCTCGTGGCTACACAGTGGACGGTGCAGGTGTCCCCGGGGTCCGCAGCACCTGGGCCTCACAGTCTCCCACTCTCTGAGCCCTAGTTAACCCTGCCCTACAGGGCTTCCCAATGCCCATTGCCCTGAGCTGTTAGGCTCAGGAACAGGCAGAGGGAGGGACCCCAGTGAATCAAGAGCCCAGACCTAATCATTCTTGCTCAGTGAGGGAAACCGCTGTCTTCTATCCTGGGATCATCAGGATACACACCGGGCTTGGACAGGGACCCCATTCTCTGCCTTGAGGGGCCCCAGATGGGGGGGTGGTGTGAAGGTAGTGCTCAATTGGCAGAAATGCCCACCGTGGGGTAGAAGATCCCCCGCAGGGCCAGGCGGGGTGGGGGAGCTGCGGCATCCCACAACCATAACCCGGCTGGCTCCACTCCATAGAAACGTGTTCTGTTGCAGTTCCGGAAGCTGGAAGTCCAAAACCAAGGTGCGCTGGGCCATGCTCCCCCTGGAAGCTGCAGGGGAGACTCATGCATTTCCTTCCCTGCTTCCAGTGCTGGCCTGCAGTCCTTGCTTGTCCCTGTGGTCACTTGGCCCTCCTCTCCCTGCATGTCTGACTTATAAGAAGGACTCTCGTTGACACAGGAGTCTCCCTACTCCAGTATGGGTTCATCTCGACTAAGGTCAAATTCACTGGGGGTTAGGACTCGGACATATGTCAACCCAGATGGGGGGAGATGGGAGACTGGCGGCAGGGAGGAGGACTGAGGTGCTGTGGGCAATGGGAGCCATGGGAAAGGGGCAGCTGGGAGGCAGCCAAGGCTGTTGGATCCCATGAAGATGCTGGTGTGAACCCACGGTTCCCATGAGCACAGACACAGAAGTGCCACAGGTGTCTAGGCATGAGTGACAGTGTCGGCATGTGTCTCCTGGCTCTGGGCACTGAGAGAGTCTGGGGGCAGTGACCCCCAGCATCAGTAAGCATGTCCACAGCCGAGAACAGCTCTCCACCAGGAAGAACTGGGGCTCGGGGGAGAAACAGCCACTCCGGGCTGGATCCCGGAGAGAACAGGATGAGCCTGGAATATTCCTTACGCCAGAAAGCCAAGATGTGCCTCTGCCCACTGGGGACACAGCAGATCACAGAGGTCAGTTCTAAAGGCTCCGAGTACCAAGTCTGGGATAGTGTGAGCCTCAAAGTGGGTCTCCACCTGCCAACCAAGTGGACACCCACCAGCGGGTGAGCGTGAATAAAGCAAGACAGGCGGAGAGGAGGAAGCTTGCCTCGGGCTCCTTGATTTCTGGAGCAGAGAGCAGCTCCACCCGCCCTGGGCACTGTGTGCACATCACCACTCCCCCCACCGGTGGCCTTGTGGGGGAGATGACAGAACAGAGTCCACCAGGAAGGTCCTGGGGCTTCCTCCAGTTTGTGGAGCACATGGTGGTTGTTCGGAGCTTACCTCCCACCCCATTTCCCCTCTGCCCATGGATGCGGTGACACTTTGCCATCTGAACATTTCAGAGTGGGTGCATTTCCCATGCACCCTCCCAAACCCAGCCCTCTTCTCCCCCGCCTCTCCCACGCATGCCAGCACCCCCCCCTCCCAGCACCTCACAGGACAGCTGCAGGGCGAGCTACCCGTATGGTCTCAGCTAAAAGGCGCCGGGTGCGCCGGGAGGCTGCCTAGCGGGCGGGGCCCCTGGGACATGGCACAGCCGCCCCACAGGCCGCTCTAACCACCCGATGCCACCAGAACCCCTCCCTCCCCCAGACTAACAACCAGAAGGGTCTCCAGATGTGGCCAAATGCCCCCCTGGCAGGAACAACTGCTCCTGGCTGGGACATACTGGTCCCCTGACGGGCAGTGTCACTCTGCCCAGCCCCCATCACCGGCCATGGGCGGAGGCTCGCAGGCGGTCAACGCCCCTCCTGGCCCCACTTCCTCTGGTCACCCTGGCAGGTCATCCCCTCACGTCCTCACAAGAAGGGCCAGTGTGGCCGACAAGCCTGAGAGATAGGGCAGGTGCCTTATGACAGAGTTAGTGCCCTCCCTGTCCTTCCCTTTTATCGTTAGTGACCGGCTTCATCTCTTCCTGGGCCTCTTGGAAGTCAAACTTCCCCACAGGTCTGTACGTGCGGGAAAAACACTGTCTAGCCGGGCTCCACTCCATCCGTGCGCCGGGCATCCCCGGGGGCTCTGGAGTGCATCCCTGTGTGTCAGGGGGCTCCCGACCCAAAGGGCGGGAGGGACACCGTTCAGCCCACGCCCGGGACCGACTCTTTAGAGCACGGGAACTCGGCGCCGGGTCTAACCAGGTTGAAATGCGGTCCTTGGGGTCCAGGTGGCTGCCTCCCTGCGGGTCGGGCTGCGACTCTCCTTTGCTGCTCTCCTCCCTGTCCCTGGTTTTTGCAGACTCCCAGGGCCACACGGCCCGCCACCATGGTGCTAGCTCTGTCCCCTTCCTCCCTGTTGGCAAGATTTTACTAAGGATAATTTGGACCTCTGGAGACCTCTTTAGGATACTGAAGACCTCCCCAGACTGGTTCTTCCCGGACCTCTCTGTTCCCAAGCTTTACCACCACCGGCCCCCCTGCCTGTCCTTGAGTGTCCTTCAAACCCCAACCTCGTCTCTCCCTCCCTTCCACTCCACCTCTAGCCCCTGCGGCCACTCAAGCCCGAGGCTGCCTGCCACCACGGGGGGGGGGGGGGGGTGTTCTCAGGCACGCAGGGACCCTACCAGCAAACCCCTCAAGCTGGGAGGCTCATTGGAAACCCTGCTTCATCCACTCAGAGGCCCTCAGGTCCCGACCAAAACGTAGTCTGCAGCCCCCGTCAGACTGCACATCGGGCCGGAGAAAATCTTGAGGTCTCTTCCATCAACCTGGATGAGAAGCATTCTCCCTCACGTGAGGCAGGTGAGCTCAAACTGTCTCATCTGCAGAAACACTATTCAAGTAAAAATAGAAAGTGGGGCAAAGAGGAGAACCAACTCTTTCATATAAACCAGAGGATTTTGCTTACTGGACTTCTGCCTGACTCGTGGCTAGAATTTCGGAACAGAGCTGCACCGCGACCGTTTGTACCTTGTCGATGCGCATGTCCTTCTCCTGCCTCTGGGTGAGATCAGAAAAGTCACTTATAAAACCCCACGGACAAAACTCTTCTGTTCTAATTTGCTTCCACCGAAACAAACTATCCCTAACACTCTTGTCAATAGAGAAATTAACCAGGTACCATTCAAGTTTATGTGATTTGGGCAAATCTTCGGTAAATAAGACTAGTTTAATACTGTGAGCCTCATCAAAACGGCTGCGTCCGCTGAGCTGTCAGCCTCCAGCCTCACACGAGCACACGTCTTCGTTCGGTTTGAGTTCGGGCCTCAGATAAGCTGCTGTTGCGTCCCCTGGATAGCTAAGATCATAAAAACTATAAACTCAACCAAAGAACAAGGGTGTAAGGGCCGAAATCCTGAGACAATGAGCCACTCGGCACCCATTACTACACGAACTCCAAATGCAGCAGAAAAGTGAGAAAAAACCAACAACAATGCGTTTAACATTAAAAAAAAAATTGTTTCTGCTTCTGTGACTTGTGAGGCGTACTTTTTGGGGCGAATGCATGGAGGACAGGACGCGCTTATGGGACTGGGGACTGGGGGCCAGGAGTGGAAGAGAGATGGAGAGGTCTCAGCTGTACAGCTTGGGGAGGGCCCCACAGCCTCCGAGAGACCCCTGAAGGTGAAGCCAGAAACAGAGAGCGCCCAGCTTCCTCCTGGAATTTCCCCGAAGCCACTGCTGGTCAGCGAGGTGAGATCCTGTCCAGGCCTGGGACTCAGGATCCCCCCTGAGATCTGAGTGCTACTCCGGAAAGGGTGGAGACAAGAAAGTCCAGCCCCAGCTTCCTCCTGATGGGGCACAGGATGCTGGGGGATGACTTCTTGGCCGAGGGATAAGTGGCTCCAGTGTCAACCAACAGACAGGGACCTGACACCTGTGGGTAAGTGAGGCAGGAGGGAACCGGGCTGGCGAGGGCTCAGCCATGGAGGGCCAGGGTCAGGGGAGAGGAGGCAGCAGCCTGAGCCTGAGCCTGCCCTCCTCCCCCAGCAGGAGCCTACACACATCTTGTCACCGCCAGGAGCCATGACAGGCCTCCACCTCTTCCTACTGGCCGTCCTGCTGTGCTGGGAGCATGGTGAGCAGCGGGGCCCAGGCCGGGGTCTGTGCTGTTGGGCATGGCTGGCCATCCCCTGTGCCAGGCCATGTGTGCCCGTGGGAGGGGTCTGCCCGCCAGGCCCCCAGAGGGTGGGAAGGGGCCGAGGTTCAGGCCTGAAGAGGTCTGACGGCATCCTCCCTGCCCCCGCCGGGCCAGCCCTGAGCCTACAGTGCTACACCTGCGTTGATATGGAGAACAGCGGTCCCTGCCAGCCCCTCCAGTGTCTGATGCAGGGCATCTGCTACAGCAGCAACATGACCTTGACCACAGGAGATGGTGAGTCCCCAGGGCCCAGCGGGTGGGGGCAGCTCAGGGAGCTCTGCTCTGATGCTCCCCCAGCCCCTCGGAGGAGGGTGGGCTTGGCAGGGGCCACTCTCCCACCTGCCTCAACGTCCCCATCTGCATGGAGAGGGGCCGGCCTCCAGAGGCCTCCTCGGGGATGGGGCGGGATGGGACTCCAGCAGCAGGACGGAGGAGTGCAGGACGGAGGAGACCAAGTGCTCCCGGGAAGCGGGTGACCAGGGACAAGTCAGGTCGAGGAGGCTGAGAGGGCATCGAGCCTCTCACGCCAGGCTCCTCCCTCCCTGCCCACAGGAAAGCAGGTGAAATACCAGCAGAAGGGGTGCGCCCCGTCCTGCAACGAAGCTTCCAGGATAATGCAGCAGCTCTCCGAGATGAGCACCCTGGATGTCCTGGACCATACTGGCCCGCAGGGCCAACCTAAGTTTGAATCGCAGGGTCTGGTGTGCTGTGAAAAGGACCTATGTAACGGGGGGCCGGGGCACCTTGGCCCTGGCGGGGGGCTCCTGCTCAGCCTAGGGCCCGTCTTGCTCTGGGCCCCGCTGTGACCAGCCCTGACTCCCCAGCACAGAAAGCGGGGCCTCGTTCTGAACAGAGTCTCATGCAGTGGGCACACCCATGCACGCACAGGCGCACACACGCACCCGGGTGCACAGACCCTGCAAACCTCCAGCCCCCCTGCCCAACCCCCCTGGCTGGCCCTAGGCTCAGGCCCCCAGTGCCCGGTTATGCCCACAAGCCTGTCCAATTTTGCAAACACCATCAACCAACTACTGGCCCAAGATGCAGGGACGGCCACACCCTGACCAGAGGGGCCTCCAGGAGAGCAAAGCCTACAGCCCTGCCCGGGGTTCTGCCCCCAGTATGCCAGCTCGTGCCAGGAGAAAATAAACCCTTTCCCAATCCTCCTGTTTTCCGCTGGTCCTTCGGCCCCCTAGGGGTGGGTGGGGGGTCTTGTGGCCTGCCTAGGAGGGAGCTGCTCTGCCGCATGGTTTTCCCTCAGCGGGGCTAGGGCCAATGACCCCAGGAATGGGAGTGGTTCTGGAGGTGCCACTGGGCACAGCTGGGGGTGTTTCCCACTCATCCTCATGAAGAGTTTCCTCCAATGCATGTGACCTGCTCCCCAGTCCCACCCAGGAGCCTCCATGGGAGCATCTGCCCAGGGCCTTCTCTGGTGGCTGATGCGCTGGTGGGGGGTGGGGCTTCAGCCGAGGCAGGTGGTGGTGGTGGTGGGAGAAGGGGTCTCAGCAGGTTCCTTTCCTCTTTCACACATTCCTCCCCTCTGAGCTCCTGCCCCCAAGGGTGACCCTGAAGCTCAGACCCCTCCCCCCAGCCCACAGGACCCTGCTCCTCCCCCATAGGATGGAGAGCCTGGACCCTCATCTTCCCTCTAGGTCCCCCCAATTGCCTCTTTCAGGAAGAGAAGCCCCATCTCCTCCCTGCCCAGTCCAGCAAACCCTGAGTGTGTCTCTGGGAACTCCCGGGATTGTCAGGGTCAGGTCTGCAGGGCCTTCCCTTCACGACCAGGGAAACTGAGGCACGGGGAGTTAATGCCAGTCTTGGCCAAAGACAAGGAACCAGAAGTGTTGCCCTGCCCACATGTGCCCTCTGCGCCTCCACGGAGTGGACCAAGAGACAACAAGGGTGTGCCCCCCCAGGTCCTGGGGCCTCTGAGGTCTGAAATCTGAAGCCTCTTCCTCATCACCCCTCCTCCCAGCATCTCCCAACTCGCCCCCCCCCCACCACGGTGCTGGCCACAACCTACACACCCTGACTCTACACCCCTAGAGCGACCAACTGACTGTGCCATGCAGTGGGGGAGGGCTCCGGAGCGAGGGTGCATTGCGGGGGGGAGGGGGGCCAGGGTGTTTTGTGGGCAGAGGGGTTTGAAGAACCACGTCCCCTGGGCCATCCTGCGCCTCCTGACCTCACTCTGCACCCCCCGTGACCTTGGGCAAGGGCCCACATCCTCTAGCCTGCTCCAGTGAAGGCACCCCGTGCCGACCAGGGCCCTCTGTGGGCGCCGGCACCGGCCCAGGGACACAGCTGGGTCCTGTCTCCCCGCAGCAGTGCAGACGGTAGCCAGAGCCACCGGCCGGCGGGCTCACTATGACACCATCTCCTCGGGCTTCTTCGTGCATCCATCCCAGTAAGTGGCGCCCATTCCTGAAGGCAACCGGTCTTTCCTTTTTGATCACTGTATCCTGATAACAGGCAAACTTTTTTCACTGTTAATATCCCTAAATGTGGGCGCCTGGGTGGTTCAGTGGGTTAAGCCGCTGCCTTCGGCTCAGGTCATGATCTCAGGGTCCTGGGATCGAGCCCCACATCGGGCTCTCTGCTCAGCAGGGAGCCTGCTTCCCTTTCTCTCTGCCTGCCTCTCTGCCTGCTTGTGATCTCTGTCTGTCAAATAAATAAATAAAATCTTTTTAAAAAAATCCTTAAATGTATGAGTGGGTTACCTAAAAATATTTTCTGTTAATATATGAAGAACTTTTCTCATGTTTTTTCTTAAAATTGCCAAGTTCTCCATTTTCAGTTTGCGTTTGGATCCATCGGAAATGTGTTCTCCGTGACACCCCAGCCCTGACCCCACAGGGTCTGGGGCAGAGCTCATCCTTCTCTGATCTGCTGCCCGGACACCAGCCCCCACCACACCACATGAGGCCACGGGAGGTGGGGAGTTGAGGGGGGAATGGCCAGCGACCCCCCACTCTTATCTCTCACCGAGCTAAAAGCGTTTCAGCTTTTCATTCTGAAATAGGTTCACACTCACAAAGAAGTTTCAAAAATAGTAGAGAGCTCCTATATTCCCTGCAGTCTGCTGCACCGATACCGACTTCTTACATAACCAGGGTCAGAAACAGGAAATCACAGTGATGCCGACGCTCACAGATCCACACTGCAGACCTGGGCCAAGCCCCCACAGCGTCCACGGGGCTCTGCTTGGGTCCGGAGCCCAGTCCTAGGAGTGGTACCCACCCACGGTCCTCCCCGGGGCTTCTCCTACAGCTTTCCCGGCCACTCCTGGCCAACCAGTGCCCGTGGCAGGCTTCTAGGCTTTTCCCTCCACCTTGTTCTAAGATCTTAATTAATCCTAACTATTCCTGCTCTGGACAGTCCACGCTTCCTAAGGTTTACCTCCCTGTTTGTGGACTGGAAATGCCCGGGGGTCCTCCAGGTGCCACAGGAAGTAGGTCCCAGGTCCGACCCCATTGTCCCCACCCCACCCTGGGCAGTTCCTATCTGAGGGAGGCCCATGGGCACGGGCTTGGAGAACAGTAGCCTCCAAAAGCTTGTTGGCTCTAATCAAAGTGGGTCTTTCTGTCTGTGTGGGTTCAGCGTACCTCCTGCCCAGTCCTACTGCGCAGTTAGGGACACGTGCCCCTTGGGCACTCCCCTTTCTGTGCAATGGGTGAGCGGCCTCACTTGCCCCCCAGCCCAGCTTCTGGTCATATTTGGCTAGATGCCCCCCCTGGCGTGCAAGGTGTCCAGGGAGCAGGGTACACGTGTCTATGTGGTGTGTGCATGTGAGTGGGGTTATGCACGTGCTCTGTGTATGTCATGTGTGTTCAGGGAAGGGACACAATGAGGGCAGGGCCACATGGCTGGGCTTTGGGGCAGAACGAGGTCCTGGTGGCCCTCCACTGTCCTGTTCCTGTAGGGCCTGGCCCAGCCTGAGCAGCGGAGGGAAAGTGAGGGGCACCAAGACAGTGGGCTCCTTTGGCCCAGCCCAGCCTCCTCGGCCATTCCCCCTGCCGCGGACTTGAAAGGAGGCTTCCTAGTTAGGAGATAAAATCTCTGTCTGAACGAGAGAGCTGAGAGCCCTGGAAACGATGGTGCTCAAGGCCTTGGGGGCTTGGCCAGAGCCTACCCTTCCTGAATGAGCTGCCTGGCATTTCCAAAGCTGGAGGTGAGGCCCAGAGAGGGTGGGGGTGGGGCAGATTTGTGAAGCGCCCAGGCCCCACCGAAGACAAAGCCAAAGCTGACAGCCCACAACTCCCCCTCCCCTCCCAAACTCTGTGACCTTCCTCCTGGAAGCTCCTAGCTGTCTTACTGTTCATGCCTCGCTAGGGGGAAAAACAACTTTAACTTGACAATGGCAAGGGCTCTGGTCGGAGTGCTCTTCCACACATGAAAATCCTTCTGAAACTTCCCTTGTCCTTCCTCTCTCTGTTCACACCCCTCACAGCCCAGGGGCAGCAGCTCCTGCCCATGGGTCCCATCCCTGAGCTTTAATAAAACCACCCTTTTGCACCAAAGACATCTCAAGAATTCCTTCTTGGTCCTGGGCTCCAGACCCCCCCACCGAAGCTCCCCTACCTTCCCAAACTACATCAAACGCCTCCCCACCTACGGGCGTCCAGAGCCCTGCGGGAGCACTGACCAGCGTCCACCCAGAGATGGAGGGACAGCTGGTGGGTCAGCTCGGGCCAAGAGCTGTCCTGGTCTGGGGCAGGTGGGAGGGGGGGGGGGCTCTGGAGGGGTGGAGTGAGGAAGACAAAGGCAGAGGTACCCTGGGAGGAAGGGCACACCAGAAGGGCTGGGGCTGGGGCTGGTGCTCGGAGGGCGGGCAGCAAAGCCCCCGCGGACCGCATGCGTGGGGAGTGGGTGAACAGCAGGCACCAGGAGACGCCGGTAGACTCAGACCAGAGGACACAGGCCATCTGCGGACTCCCGGTGGTCCCTGCAGGGAGGGGCACGCCGCCCCGACCCCCCTTGGTGCAGCAAAGCACGTCTCCGCCTCCCCTCTCGGAGCATGCGCTGGAGAGATCTGGTTTCCGCGCTGCCCCTTGGAGAAGCGATTCTGTCTCTCGAGCAGGTGACCCGGCTGCCAGCGGCTCTCCCCGGGCCCAGCTGTCTGTCTGGACGCCCAGACCGGGGCTGCCCCTGCCGTGCACGAGGCTGCTGGGAGGCCCGCGCTCCCCCTGCTCTGCCGGGCGATGCTCTGGGGAGCGGTTTTCTGGGTTGGCCCAAGACTTTGGTTTTATGTTTCTCAACATGGCAGTTCGCGGTTGGGCGCCAGTGAGTGTGCCCAAAGGCCATCGTCACCGCGCGGTGACCACTAACTTCATTAAGTTCCTGGGGGTCCTGCTCCTCCAAACTTGGTGGTACCTGGGCACACCCAGTTCCCAGCTGGGCGCTGTCAGGGCTGAGCTTGGAGGCCCCTTTCTGGGGGAGGCGGGTCCCCTCACCCCCTGTGTGGCCGCCGTGCAGCTGGTGGTCCCCCTAACTTCCCCACAGGCACAGGTCCTGGCTGAGTGCTTTCCTGCCCTCAGGGGTGATTTGGTTTTTGGAATATAGGTGAGGTGAGGTAGGGTGGGGTCCAGAGCCCATGGCCAAGAAAGAATTCTTGGGAGGTCTTTGATGCAAAATGCTGGTCTTATTAAAGCCCAGGGGCAGGACCCTGAGCAGAAGGAGCTGCTGTCCCAGGGTTGGCAGGGGAGGGGGGTCTGATTCTGTACTTGGGGCTTGTGGGTAGGGAAAAAGGGAGATTTTCCAAAGGGCCTTCATATGCTAAAGAGGGCTCCCAGGAACCGAGGCCTTGCCATTGTCAAGTTAAAGTTGCTTTTCCCTCTAGGGAGGCCTTAACAGTAAGAGAGATGGCAGCTTCTTGAGGAAGGTCCTGCAGATCGCACCCAGGAGTGGGGGAGGGAGAGGCTGCTGGGAGGCCGCTGGAGCTTGGTCCGCAGCCAGCCTTCTGCTCCCCCATCCGTTCCTCTGCGGGTACCCAGGCTTGGGAGGGCTGAGGCAGGCGCCTGGCCCTCACTCTCACTGTGAAGAACACGGGGGGGAGGGGGGGGGCGTCCCCAGGGGTGGGCCATGCCTGCAAAGACACCCCACATCAGGCTCTGGGGGATCTGTGAGGCCACCCCACTTCCTGGGGTGGGGGGAGAGGGGTATAGCTGCTATTCCCAGGGCTGCAACCAAGAGCATCTGCTTTTAACACTCCATTTCTTTTGCAAACATGGTTTCCTTACTCAAGTAACTATTTTCTGTAAGACAGTCCTAATAAGCTCTCTGGAAAGTAAATGTCAGTAACTAGGGGTTTTGGTGGTGCCTTCCAGAATGGTGGTGAAGTCAGTATAGTGGCTTCTTATTTGATTTTCTTATAAAATGGGGTGACTGGGTGGATCAGTTGGTTAAGAGTCTGCCTTGGACTCTGGAGTCCTGGGATCGAGCCCCTCGATGGGCTCCCTGCTCAGTAGGGAGATTGCTTCTCCCTCTCCCTCTGCCCTTCCCTCCACTTGTGTGCTGCTCCCTCTCAAATAATTTTTTTAAAAGATTTATTTTATTTATTTAACACAGAAAGAAAGATCACAAGCAGGCAGAAAGGCAGGCAGAGCAGCAGGCAGAAGGAGAAGCAGGCTCCCACTGAGCAGGGAGCCCACTGTGGGGCTCGATCCCAGGACCCCAGGATCATGACCTGAGCCGATGGCAGACACATCACCCACTGAGCCACCCAGGTGCCCCTCAAATAATTTTTTAAAGCTTTATTTATTTGACAGAGAGAGCACAAGCAGGGGGAGCAGCAGAGGGAGAGGAAGAAGCAGGCTCCCTACAGACATGGGGCTCCATCCCAGGACCCCAGGTTCATGATCTGAGCAGAAGGCAGATGCTTAACTGACTGAGCCCCCCAGGCGCCCTCAAATAAATAAAATCTTGAAAAAAGACAGAATAGAGCAAGACAGAACTGCATAGAATAGGAAATACAGGGGTGCCTGGGTGGCTCAGTGGGTTAAAGCCTCTGCCTTGGGCTCAGGTCATGATCTCAGGGTCCTGGGATCGAGCCCCACATCGGGCTCTCTGCTCGGCAGGAAGCCTGATTCTCTTCCTCTCTCTCAGCCTGCCTCTCTGCCTACTTGTGATCTCTGGCTGTCGAGTTGATAAATAAAATCTTTAAAAAAAAAAAAAAGAATAGAAACACAGAGTGTCCCCCACACAGTGGGGATTTACATATATTGGTCATAACGTTAAAGTATCTTTTTTACAGTGCATCTGGGATAAAATACGCTAAAGTGCCTCACTAAGGCTTGAGCCTCCCAGGGGGTGAGAGAGGCTCGTGACCCCCCAGGAAGGGGCAGGACTGTGGCTGAGCCTCACCCCAGCCTGAATCCTACTCTCAGGCCCACAGAGGATTCTCCCTGGGCCCAGGCTGAGGCCTGGCTCTGAGGGTGTTGGGGAGCTTAGGGAAAACCCCATCCCTCACCAGACCCAAAGTCATGAGATGTGGGAGACGTTGGAAGATCCTACAGGCGCCCAGTAGTTAAATGTTGTTAGGACAAAGTCACTTTCAAATGCTTCCCATCATCCCCTTCCCGTCGCAGCGTCCAGGGAAGCGCCTTCCCGAGAGCGTGTGTGATGGTGTCTAGGGCAGCAACACGCTCTGCTGAGCTCCCAGGATCCTGCCCCAGGCCTCCCAGCTCCAGTGGTTGAGCTACCCCCAGTGCCCGGCTCCTCCCCCAGGCCTCCCTCCAGTCCTCCCTGCCTAGGGGCCTGAAGGGCCCCCCATCTCACCCTGCGCCCTCCTCCCTTCTCCTTCTCCTTCACAGAGTCCCTGGAGCATCCCTCTCTTGAACCTGACTCTCCCTTGGGGCTCGCTTCCAAGGCACCCAGACTGACACCTCTCTCCCCCTCCCCTCCTGTTCCTCCCCACCTCCCCCCTTCCCTGGCAAGGCAGAGTCAGGCGGCCTGAGGGGCTGAAGGCAAGGGTGGCAGCAGGGTGTAGGGAGCCATCCAGGGAGACCTGTGACCAAGGACCAAGGACAAAGCGTGGGAAGAGAGGGGCAGAGGTGGCACATCTGGGCGTGCAGGAACATACCCTCTCTTGGAGGGGCCGTACTCTATCCTCAACGCCTCGGGTCTGGGTTCCAAGAACAGCCATGCTCCCCTCCTTTGCCATCTGTTATGCCCAGAGATGAGTTTTCTGCGTTTCCTAGTAGAAATTTTACAAATAAGCTGGCCTCCAAAATATCAGAGAGGCCTCTTGGGGTCGTAGCTGCTCCGCTGGCTGGCTGGTGCGGGAACCATGGAGGGCCACCTTGTAGGATGGACCTCAAGAGAGCCGGCTCAGACAAGCACAGGCACGGGGGTGCCCAAGCCGGGCATCTCTGCCCCAAGGAAGCCTCTGCTAATGGGCAAGCCACTGGCAGATCTGAGGCTTTTCAGAATCAGGTTGAAGTCAAAGACTAGAGTGAGGCATGTCCAGCCTCCACCCATCTGGGCTCCCAGGGCCATAGGTAGCTGGTTTCTGCCCCTTGGTTGGGGTGGCAAAGGGCCAGAGCTGGCCTGTGCTGACGGCTCTGTTGGAGAAACTCAGAGCCTCACTCACTCTCCCACCTAGCTGGGCCCCACACTCCCACCAGGCAGAGCCTCAGGGAGGGTTCCCAGGGTCCTGGGACCAGCAGCCTGCTAGGATCCAGGTCCCACTCCCAGCAGGAGAGCAGCGAGTGTGCCCTGAGGAGAGCTCTTCCCCACTCCCCCCAGGACACCCCACAGAGCCTGAAGCAGATTTGCTTGTGAGAGGAGAGGACCCCCAAGCCTCAAGTGTGGGAGATGGGCTGGGCCAGCCTGAAGGGTCCTGACCAGGGCCAGGGCAGGGACGGCAGGGAAAGGATGAAGCCGGCCTGTCCCGGGACCATTTAAGTGAATCCATAGAGTGTCTAGGAGAATGGAGGCCCAGCTGGCTCAGACTGAGCACAGCCTCGGGGGTGGACCTGCCCCAGTCTCATGGCCTGCAGCAGGGGCACTGCTCAATCTAGAGAGACCGAAGGGAAACAGGGAGCGCTCAGGGACGAGGGAAGGGTCCTGCGAAGGAAGACAGAAGGGCAGGAGGGGTGCTGGGGCAGGAGCTGTGCTGGAGGAGGTTCCTGTGAGCTGGGGAGTGGGAGGGGAGCTGTGGAGGGGACAAAGGCTCCCGCAGCACCTGTCCAGGGTCCTACCCGGTTCATATCTGGAGGGGAGGATGGGCGGGGACAAGTGTGAATTGGCTAGAGGGGAGGCGGTGTGGGGGTGTGGGGGGACCCACGCTTATGGCCTCCTGTGAGCCCAGCTCCCAGCCAGTACCAGGGACAGGGACAGAGTCCGGGCCCAAGGCTGGAGGGAGGGGGGCCTCCCAAGGCCATCCCGGGTGTGGAGGAGGTCTGAGGCTTTTTAGAATCATGTCCAGACACAACCCCACCGGAGGGCTGTGAGCTTGGTGGGAGTGGGGTCTAGGTGATCACCGCCTAGCTGAGACCACCGCAGGACCTTCTGCCAGATGGGTGGTGCACTCATCCGTGGACATGGCTGTAAGGGACAGCCCTGCCCTCCGTGTCTCCATCAACCAACAGCAAAGTTCAGCCTCCCGGCACCCAGCCCCAGGTGCGAGACCCCGAGTGTTCTAGAACGGCGGAGCACCGTGATGTAGGTCAGGGGTCTTCACGCGCTCTGCAGCAAGTTCCATGACGGATCCCGACGGGTCATCTCAGAGCCCGGGTCTGCTGACCTAGAGTCCCACTGGCTGTCACGGGAGCTCCGCACGGCCAGCCACCAGGCTATCTGAGAAGGCTCTCAGGTTGTGTCTGTAGGAAGCCTGAGGTCTCGCACGTGGAGGGGCCTGGCGGACTATGGCCCCGGCACCCTCCCCGCAGCCCTCCCTCCCCGCAGCTCTCCCTCCCACAGCCCTCCCTCCCATAGCTCTCCTTCCTGCAGATCAACCCTCCCAGGCACCTGCCATCCTTGCAAACATCACGCCTTTTTTTAGCTTCTAAATTCTAAGTGTGGTGGGGTTTTTGTTGTGTTTTTTTTTTTTAGCTTCTAAATTATAAGCATGTGTGTGTGTGTGTGTGTACATTTAACTTCTAAATTCTAAGCGGCTTTCTAACCCACAACACCAGCTCTCAAGCTGTGTTTTCATGCAAATGTACTCGTCTGATTATTCACTGGGCATCAAATCTTGCCTGGCAGTGTGTTCCGTGCCAGGAGAAGGGCCAGGTACTTCCAGGGCAGGAGGGGAGGGATCTCTCTGAATGGCCGCTCAAGCAGAGAATCGAGGGTGCAGGCCAAGGAGGTCTGGAGTGGACTTCCTGTTCTAGGATTGGGGACAGCTGTGCAAAGGGCCTAAGGCAGGAGCCTGTGACAGGGTGAGCTGAGCCTGTGGCTGGAGCCAATGCTTTGAAATCACAGTAGCACTTCGGGGGAGAAGCGGGGCAGCCAGAGAGGGGCACACTAAGGCTCCACCCAGAGATGGGGAGCTGTGCCCAGAGAGGTAAGGCAGGCATACTGCGCCCCACAGTGTGGCCTCACCAGCAGCTCTCATTGCATACTGAGCCCCACTGTCCAATGACTCCTTGCCTCCCATCCGGCTAGAGCCCGAGCAAGAGTGGCTCAGGGCTTCCTGGCCTGGGAGAGTCAGAGCAGCAGGAGAGGACGGCCGGGGGTCTGCACACTTCCCCACAGGACCCCTGGGCAGAGACCTGCAGTAGGAGTCTTGGAGGAAGGGGGGCAGCTCCAGATGGGAGAGCATGGCTGCCGGGCCCCAAAGAGGCCAGGCGCACCTGCCGCAGCTCCAGCTCTCGGACGCCACCCACAGAAGCTGCAGGCGCTGACGTGTCCAGGGCCGGGGCTGCTCCTCCCTCTTAGGATGAGAACGCAGAATGCTGGCCAAGGACGACTGCTTACCTGCACCCCGTGGCCCCAGTCTCCAGCCTCAGCACCCCGCACCGAGCTCCTCTTACTGGCTCCTCCAGCCCCTGGGTCCCCTTTCTGCAGACGGTGGGGGCAGTGGGCACCCATCTCTCCCAGTTCCGGACAAGCCAGACTGTGCACACCTCTGGGCCCAGACCCCGGACAGGACTAGGAGGCATCCAGCGGCAAATGTGTACCCCCAGACTCCAGCTGCTTCTGCCAAGAGAAAGTTCCCCAGAGAGCATGAGCAGGGGGAGAGCTGCCAGGGGAAAGGCTGGCGAACACCATGGCACTGGAGTAGAGAAAGGAAGAACATTCTGGGCTCCCGGGGGCGGGGGCTGGGGGCAGTGGCTGGCCCAGGAAATCAGCAGGGGGTCTACAAAACCCAAAGACTTCAGGAAGCCCAAGAAAAACAGAAGCAGAAGCAGAAGCAGGGGTGTCCACAGACACAAGTTCACCAGATGGACACATACCTGGCCATTCCAGGGGGTGTCCAGTGCACGCAAAGGAGGATCCCAGAGTTCAGGGCTGAAGGAGGGGGCCTGAGTGGGTCCACCATGGTGGGCAGACCTTATAAAGGAGGCCCCCAGGTGTCACCGTGGTCCCAGGGAACACGTGTGACCGGTTACTCCTGGATATGCCAAGCCCCTGGATGTGGGGCCTCCTTCAGGAGGAATGGGTCCGAGGGCATGACCCTCTATCCTAGCCACAACACCCACCCTCTCCGACTCGCCTGTCCAGACCTGCCTAGAGTCCTTTCTGTATCACAAAACACCTCACAGAAATGAACTCGAGACCCAGTCATTCTACTTCCAGGATCTGTTGAAGGTTCTCAAAAGGCCCCACAGATTTACATCATCAGGCACTGCCCAAGCTCCTGGCTTGGCCATATATGTTCAGACACATTTTCAAAGGACATCTGAGTCTCATTGTGATTTGGTTGTTCAAAATCACAGAGCTCCCCGAATCACAGGGTCCTGTCTTGCATGGGGCAGAGTCCACATATGCTTTCACATATGCCACAAATACTTGCTGAGCCCCAACCACGAGCCGGCGGTGGTCTGGGTGCTGGGCACTGCCCTCGATGGCTGACCTGCTGGGCGGAATCAACAAGCAGGGAGCCCATACAGAAAGTGACGGGCACTGCCAAGATAAAACATATGCCTCTTATGGGGACCCAAATTCATCTTACCTCGGGAGGTAGGATCCAGAGCGGGTAACCAAGGGCTATGGCCTACTGCATGTCCCTGGGGACAGCAGGGCCATCACCCTTAGAAGTGTGGAGCCCCAGATACCACCGCTCTTTGGCTGGGGACCTCTTGGGACACGCGCAGACCCCCCAGGGAGAGAGCCCCTAAAGCCTTCCCAAGTTGAGCCATCCCACATCATCGGGACATTACAGAGAAACATGCAATGTCTGACCTTGATCCCCAACTGGTGAAGACACATACACATACACACACTCTTAGGTGCATACTCACACACACTGACCACACACTCACTCACTCCTCTGCACACTCACGTGGCCCCTCACATACCCCTAGACCTTTCCCACACAACCGGTGTGTTACAAGGGCCCCTCTCCCATGCAGCTCCCCCTGGGTACCCCACCATTCTGCCTCAGCTCCCTCCCCCTCACCTGTCCTCCCCAACAGGAGGAGGAAGAAGAAGAGGAAGAGGCTTCTAGGCCTGGCGCCTTTCATTACCCTCACCGCAAGTGCCATCCAGAAAGGCAGAGAGAAAAGGTCAGGTGCCACAGCCCCTCCCAGGACCCGCGGTTTGAAACTGTGAAGTGAACTTCCAAAACAAGCAGGGACTCAGCAAAGGAGCTGCCACCGCCGCCCCGTGTCCCTGCAGGAGGAGGGGAACACCCGCAAATGAGGTGGGGGGAAGGGCCCTGCAGCCAGGCCTGCCGCAAGCCCAGCCTCCCAGCCCGGCCAATGAGAAGCAGGATGCAAGGGCGTGGAGTCCTGCCAGGCCGCGCTGCCCGGCCGGAGCCTGGCCTCCCTGCCCAGAGTCGAGGGTGCGGGTCCAGCCAGGGACCACCGACTGAGACAGCGTCCAGAGGCTGCGCTGACCGACGAAAGGTGCCGCCTTTATCCTAGCGGGCCTCTCGGCTCTGCGCTGGGAGGGCCCCATCAGGCGGGCTTTGTGAACCGATCCCCTGGCTGCACAGCGAGCTGGGGGCCCGGGAGCATCCTGGCTGAGAGTCTCGGCCCAGGTCGGGCAGGCGCAGAAGAGGCAGCCCCTGCGCCCAGAGCAGAAAGGAATGCAGCAGCAGCAAAGATGGATGTCCCGCCGGGGATTCCTACGGCCGCAACCACTGCCCTCTGCGGCCTTCCTCCCCCAGCCCCCGCCACGGGAGGGCTAAGGGCTCACCCCCGAGGCGGCGAGGCCGGAGCCGAGGACCCCGGGGGCCCGGGGCGAGGGAGCGGCGTGCTAGAGGCAAGCTCCCCGCCTCCTCCCCGCCCGCCGGCCCGGCCCGCCCGGGAGTCAGAGACGCTCCCACCCGACTGGGAGGAAGGGACGCGAGCCCTCCCTGGGCGCGGCCGGCGAAGGTGGGCCCCCGTCCCCGCCCCTACACGCCCGCCACGCGTCGCTGGGCTGCCCCGCGATGACGCGCGCCCCGAGTGGGGATGAGAAGGACCAGCCGGACGGGCCAGCGACACCTCCCTGGGGCTGGGCTCCGGGCCCGTCATGGGGGCCTGCCAGCTCCGCCCGGGCCGGGGAAGTGCGACCCTGCCCGGGTCCCCACCCCCCGGAATGCCGGCCCCGCGCCCGCCCGCGGGAGCCCCGACTCCGCCCCTGCTCCTGCTCCCCCAGTGCGCGGGAGCGCCAGCTCTGCGTCGCCCGCCCCTGCGCCCCCAGCTCGCCCAGCGCCCCTAGCCCGCCGGAAGCCCGACTCCGCCCCTGCTCCCCCCGCCCGCCCGAGCCCCGACTCCGCCCCTGCTCCCTCCGCCCGCCGCGGCTGCCGCGAGTCCGGGGCTGTCGTGCGCTTGGGCGCCAGGCTTGGGGAGCTTGGCGAGGCCGTGGACCTGCGTCTGCCCCGCGTAAGTCGGCGGGGTCCGGCCCGGGGAGGGGGAGCGGGGACGACCCCCTTGGCGCCGGGCAGGGCGGAGAGAAGCGGCGAGCGGGGTGCCGGGAACGACGCGGGAGGGTCTGGAGGCGGCTGGGAGGCTGGGCTTACCGGTGGGCCCGGCGCACGGGGGCTGAGCCTCCACTCCCATCCCCCAGCCCTTCCGAATAGCGCCCAAGATCGGGGCTGGAGCGGGCACACGCCAACACCAGGCGCCCTCCCTGGCTGGGTGACCCAGAGCCGCGCAGGCAGGGGGGCCGTCACCCGGCTCTCGGTTCCCCTTCACCTCTCCCGTGGGGACTGGCGAGGGGCAGCATTGCTGACTCGAGAAGGGGGCTGGGATCTTGGCGGGCCCGCAGGATGGGAAGAATTAAGGGCCCTTCCAGGTGGACCGACCACCCTGGAGACTGGAGCCTACCCTGGCAAGGGGTGAAAGCTAGTTTGCCAAAGATTATGCAAGCGTATGAGATGCCTAGGAACGTGGCCCCCAAAGTCCCCCGCTCCCTGGCCCCCACTGAGCCACCTTCGATCTTCCAGGACAAGGACTAGCTCCTACCTCTGTAGTGGCCCTCAGTCCCTGGATGCCTGGCTTTGTCAAAAATCAACCCTGTGAGCCTGGGGGAGGAGTGGGCAGTCCAGATCCCAGATGGCACTGTCCCCGAGGCCCCCGGGTGCCCCTCAGGGCTCCCATTCCCTGACTCTGCTCATGTCCATCCACTTCAGCCAGTGGCTCAACTCAGCCCAGTGGGGCCTGTTTGGTTGCATGCCTGGCCGGGGACAGTGGGGACACCAGATGTGACTGGTGGCTGTGCATTCCAGAGCTTCCTGGAGAGCAGCTCAGAGCTTCTCCAGGCCCAAACCTCACACTGTAGGAAGCTGGGGCTCCTTTCTCCCGCGCTGCCCGCATCCGGAGATGGGCTCAGCCCTGTTCTTGGACATCCGCAGCCCCTGTCCCAGACCCCAGGATGTTAACCCCAGGCCCAGAACTGGGCAGGGGAAGCCTGTTCTCTGCCTGGCATTCCTCTTCCCAGTGCCTGGGACCCAGCTCCCCGGGCCCAGAATGCCCTTCCACCACCCATGGCTGTGCCCCAGGAAGGCACCAGACTGCCCCTCCCACACCTTGCCTCCCGCAGAACAGGGAACCTGAGCCCCAGCTCTCCCCTCCCCCCACCCCCAGGGCTTCCTCCACCAACTGCCACTGGTCTCTGCCTGGGAGAGGGTCCCAATGGAGGGCACCAGGTAGCCTCCATAGACAGATCTTCCTGGCTGAACCTCGCCGAACCTCTTTTTCAGGCAGGAAATGGGGGAATAGCAGATTTTGCAGGCTCGCTGTCGTCAGCGCTGCAATGGAGCAGGAAGCGCCCCTTGCCCCCGCAACACCGAAGCTGCTGGAGGCGGGTGCCCAGCGCCCAGCCGGCCCCTTAGTCCTCACGGGCAGGAACAGAAAGTTCTGGATGTGGGCTGGCTAATATTCCTGGTCACTACCCGCCCCCCCAGCATCACCACCAGCAAGGGCCAGTCTCTTGGCCTTCCTTTCTGTGTGGTCCTGAGATCTGGCATGATTCCCCTGCCCGCCCCAGCAGCAAGCCCCGCGGGCTGGGGGAGGGGTCTCAGCACAGAGAGTGCACCAAGCCAGGGGTGGGCTGGAATGGAGCAGGAGGACCCTCCGTGTGCTGGCTGTGTGGCTGCAGGAAGACAGCCCCCCCCACCCCGCTGTCTATCAAATGGAGGGCAGTGTGGCTCCCAGGGCCCATGGCTCTGGTGCCTCCTCCCAAGGGGCAGCTGGGTCCCCCACCGAGCTGTTGTCTAAGCAGGACCCGTATCTTTGGCTTTGTGAGAGCCCAGACCGGACACCCATCTCCTCCGGAATGAAGGTCTTCCTACCCATGCTACTGGCTGCCCTGCTGGGTGTGGAGCGAGGTGAGATGCCCCCTGGGGCCCCGGGCCCTGCCTTTGGGTGAGCCCTGCTTTCCTCTTGGACTCTCCTTCTGCCTTCTCTCCCGAGCGGTGCCCAGCAGCGCCCAGGGGACCTTCAGGCCCGTTCCCATGTGACCTGTTCTGGACGGCCCCACCGTCCTCTGCCCCAGCAGAGCGTGTCCCTCCTCCTCGCTGCTCCCCTGGAGGCCTCGGTTCTGCCCCTGAGACGCTCACCGCTGTGCATTTGGGCCGGAGGCCTGGGTCTGGAGTGTGATGATTGCTCAATTAACATCCGCCAAGGATTGGGGGTTGCGGACTGGCAGGGGACGTAGGGGGACACCACTGGAAGGCGCCCCAGGGCCCGAGACAGGCGTCACCGGCTGCGCCCCCCTTCCTCCGCAGCCTGCTCCCTGGTGTGCTTCTCATGCACAAATCAGAACAGTAACTTCTACTGCCTGAAGCCGACCGTGTGCTCCGACTCGGACAACTACTGTGTCACGGTGTCTGCCTCTGCTGGCCTCGGTGAGCACCGCCCGCCGCCTCTGCCTGCGGCCCCGGCCCCCGCGCCCCACGCCGGCCCTCACCGCCTTGTCTTTCTGCGCAGGGAAACTGGTGGACTTCGGCCATACCCTGAACAAGGGCTGCTCCCCGATCTGCCCCAGCCCCAGCGTCAACCTCGGCGTGGCATCCATCGGCACCTACTGCTGCCAGAGCTTCCTGTGTAACATCAGCACGGCCGGACGGGGGCTGCGTGCCAGCGCCTTGGTGCTGGGCCTCGGGCTCCTGCTCAGCCTGCTGTCCGCCCTGCAGCGGCTCGGGCTCTGACCGCGGCCGCCCGGCAGCCGGCCCGGACTCCCCCAGCTCAGGAAGGGAGGCCCGGCCCCTCCCAGACCCCCCAAACCATAGGGAAGCCTCTTCCTCCGACCCCTCGCCCCGCTCGATCCCAGCCCCCGCCGCATGGTCAGGCCTGCCCCTCGCGCCTCCCCCTCCCCTGAGAGGTGCCCACGGCCCTCACTCCCCAGGCGGCCGGCCGTGTTACCTTCCTCAGGGAACTTGGGAAGGGCTGAGGGCCGGAGGCCGAGGGTCCCGGAGTCAGGACTGAGGCCTGGGGACACACTGGGAGGGGCACATCCGTCCCCAGCTGGGGTGGGAGCTGTGCTTTGGGCCGCTGCTTCGGAGAAGGCCTGTTGTCACTATTCCAGGACGGTGTTGTCGCAGGGGATCGCCTAGCTCAGCGGCGTGGAGGGGGCCTGGGTGCGCCCTGGGCATGCGTGCGAGTGTGCGGCCGAGTCACAGTTGCGGGGGGAGGGGGTTAGGAGTCCAGCGTTAGCCGCGGAGCACCCAGACCCCAACAACAAAGCTGCTTTTCTCTGGCCTTTCTGCAGCCCACATGCACTCACTTTAAGGCTGGCCTTTTGGAAGAAAACTGGGTTTTAGTGCATCAGGGTTTAGGCCACTGGACCCAGGAATCAACCCTCCCCCACCGACTTCCAGCTGCGGCCCCCACCCTCTCCCTCCACCCCCACATTGGATTCTGCCTGCTGCTTTGGTGCCTCAAATAAACACACGTTCTGGACCCTTTGCTCTGGCCGTGACTGCCTGTGGCCGTGACTACAGTCCGGGGTACCCCCTCCCTGCAGAGGCCTCAGTGGGGGGGACCCCCATGGCCCCACCCAGAGGCCCACATGGGGAGAGGGGCTCCCCTGAATCCATAACTCTCAGCCCTCCAGGCCTAGAAGGGAGCCTCCACTCTTGGCCACGCGGGAAGTTCACCATCAGGTAGGACAGGAAGCAGGGAGGGAGGTCAGTCTGCTTCTGGGAGGAAGGCAGCCCCTCCAGAGGCAGGAATGGGTTTGGAGTGGGGAGAAGGAGCCTAGAGGAGCAGGCACTCGGTGGGCACCAGCGTCTGGGTCTCCGGGACTCCACAATGGGATGCCGGGCCCGTCGGGGCCAAGCAGGCATAGGCAAACCTGGCTGGGCAGGCGGGGGCCGGCGAGCGGGGCAGCGGGACACTGCCCTGTGCCCACTTCCTCTCTGCTAGCCATGTTGTGTCTGTGGTGACCAGAGAAGCCGTCCCTGCCGGCAAGGCTCTGTGTTCGCAGCCCGCGGCTCCTTTGACTGGACTGGGGCGCGTTGGGGCACTCCTGGAAGGGGAGGGAAGTCAGTGTCTACTTGATGCCAGTGGGCCAGATCTGACGACCCGGAGGGAGCCCCAAAAGATGAGCTGAGATTGTCCGTGGCTTCATGCAGGCTGGAAATCAGAAGGGAGCTGGGAGGAAGTGAGGGCAGGGCTTCCTGACCAGCAGGAGGGATAGAGCGGAGGAGACTGAGTGCCTGGGGCACAGGCGCCCTTGGGGTGAGCTTCCTACTGGAAAGGGGTCCAGGCTCCTGCTCCTTCAGGAATCCAGGGTAGAGTCCCTGGAAGGCAAGGGTCAGGTGAACAATGTGAGTTAGGCGGTGACTCACTGGGGGTGGGGTGCGCCAGGGTTGGCCAAGGCTTGCATCCTGGAATGTCCTGGAATGTGCTTGGGATCCTGTTCTCCCAGGGGCTCCCAGGTGTTTGGGGCCTAGGAGGAACTCAGAAGGATTAACTGCCTCCCCTTTGGAGTGGAAAATAAGCTTCTCTGGGCCCATTCAGAGCAAGGGAACCGCAGAGCAGGAGTCACTGTGACACGCCCCCCCCCCCCCCCCCCCCCCCCCCCCCCCCCGCCGCCCCGGCCTGAGGAAGAGCGGGACAGAGACTCTGGGGAACGAGTCCCTTGGGCTTGCCAGCCTCACACCCGCCCACGCACTCAGGGTGACCCCGGGGGCCCCGAGTGGTGTACCTGTGCCCAGTGGCCACAGAACACTGTCCAACAGGGTGGGACAGTGGTCAGTGTGGGGCTCAGGGTTGTGGCCCATCTCCGAGGAATCTCTGAGCTCCAGCTTGGGCACGGAAGCACGGAAATGTGGGTTCTCATCGCCATGGCCATCAAAGGGGGGCCACCCCACCAACACAGCCAGGTGACGATGCAGGGATTGCGTCCGCGGAGGGGGCAGTACCCAAATAAGGGGGGCAGGAGGGATCTGCCCCTGTAAGGCGACAAGAGGAAGGAGACCTCAGCCTGACCAGTGCCTAGGGGAAGGATCGGGAAGCACCTTGGAGCAGCATGACTGAGACTGAGTGGGCAGTGACCATGCGATACCCTTGAAGGGGTCAGACTGGCATTAAAAACAAAAGAAGGGGGGAGCCTGGGTGGTCCAGTTGGTTGGGCGACTGCCTTCGGCTCAGGTCATGATCCTGGAATCCCGGGATACAGCCCC
>PISX010024642.1:0-27542 GCA_004024625.1 Mellivora capensis | reverse complement strand
CCGCCCCTTCAAAACCCTCAGGTTGTTTTTCAGAGTCCATAGTCTCTCATGGTTCATCTCCCCCCCAATTTCCCTCAACTCCCTTCTCCTCTCCATCTCCCCATGTCCTCCGTGTTATTTGTTATGCTCCGCAAATAAGTGAAACCATATGATAATTGACTCTCTCTGCTTGACTTATTTCACTCAGCATAATCTCCCCATTCCTATTTGACCACTGAGGAAACTGAGGCACGGACGTTATGCAGCTGCTAAGGGAGGGGATGGTGTGAGTCCCAGCGTCTGGCCCAGAGCCACCCCGGGTGACCACCATGGTGGAAATTCTTAAATACTTAAATACCGACTAAATACTTTAGTCAGGGAGGCAGAGACAGAACACCCCCCTCCCCCGTGCCCTCTACCTGTGACACTGTCTGTGTGGCTTTTTAAAGCAGGGGTATGAACACCACAGTGTTCGTGGGGATGAGACTGTGGCTTTTTGGGTTTTCCAAATTTTCTACAGTGGTGATCAGAGATACTTTTTTGGCAGAACCTGGTATTTGCATTGTCCCAGAGTTGAAAATGAGTCTGTGTTCATCTTCCACTTGTGGACTGTCCCAGGATGAGTGCCTTGAGAGCGGGGAGGGCGTCCCTCCATATAAGCCTGGCATGCCGTTACACGCACACACACACACACCCCAAATGCTTTATGGCGGCTGCATCTTTAAAGCAGGAACTTAGTACAAGAGGAACTTCTCTGGACATCTGGGGCGGCTGGGTGTGGTTGGGGAGGAATCCTCGAGGATTGGTTGTCCAGAACCCTGGAACTCCAGAAGTGCTCCGTGACGACCTTTCTTGAGGACCTGACAGTCTGCTGGAACTTTCCTGGTCTGCCACCATTTTTTAAATGAATTAAAGCCTCAGGTTTCCAACTGGTGTAATGGACTCACACCGTGTTGCAGGCGGGAAGGAGTCAGGCTCAAAGCCCTTTTTATGACCCCCCCCCCCCACTATCGCTGAGAGCCTCTGTCTGCAGGTCAGGGCTCTGGGCTTTCTGCTTGGATAGTATGGACTTCTGGCTCTTTGGAAACTCATTCATCTCTTCAGCCTGACTTAAGATTAGACCACCTAGGTGTGGGAACATGATGAGGCACCAGGCAGGTGTGGACCCTGCTGGCAAGAGGTTCCCTTATGGGTGTGGGGGCTGCCAGGCTCCCCTGGGTCCAGGAACTGGGCATGCATCTTTCCATCAGAAGAGACACGGGATCACGGGCACAGTTGGCAACAGAGGGCGCGCTGGTTGCAGACCTCTGCTGTGCTCACAGGTGTTACACCCCAATGCAGCATCAGGGGGGCAGCTCAGCCTGCCGGGTAGGTGGCCTCCTGTAGAGCCCCGGCACTGGCCAGCTGGATGACCTCTGCCTCTTCCAGCCGGCAGCTTTGCCAGCCTTCTCTGCTCTTCCCAGGAGCCAGACTGAGGAGGCTGCCCTCGCTGGAAGCAGTGCTTGTCTAGTGTCTGCTCCCGGCAGGAGGACAGGACTTTGAAACTCCTGCTCGTGGCCTGTGTCACAAACACCTCCCTGGTGGGAACAGCGGTGTGCCAGAGCCACATTGCCGAGGTGGGCACAGAAACTCTTGGCACAGAAGGCACAGCAGGCCTCCAGGAGCGGCCCGGGAGGCAGGCCTCCTGCAGGGAGAGGAAGCGTGGTTGCCAGGGACCCAGGCAGCCTCCTGACGCAGGGCAGGCACACAGGGGACGGTGTGAGTGGGAAGGTGGGCTGCTAGCCCCCGGGATGTGTCTGAGATGCTCCAGGAGGACTGGAGTGGGGTGCGGGCTCTTGGTGCACGAGCTCAGAGCACCACGCGTTACCCGTCTATTGCCGCTCCAGCGCCATGAGCCACCAGTGCGGTTCCCGGCTCCAGAGCCCACCGGGCAGCACGTGGCAGGGACTCCTCTCACGGTTGAGGCCAAAGGTTCAGATATTGGCTCGTTTGTTCACTTAATAAATGATGATCAAGCCAGTTTCAAACCCCGAGAACACAGGAAAGAAAACACAGAAGAGTTCTTACCCTCGTGGAGCTTACCTTCTCCCAGACAGGCACTCCGAAAGGTCAGCCTACACGTAAAAACGCTGCACTTGCGGGTGGGGGGAGTATCATGGGGGTGTGGTGAGACGGGAGAGTCTGTAAGGGTGGGTGAACGGGTTGCGACAGTAGATCAGGGTCTGCTGAAGGCGAAATCGGTGAAGCAGAAGGCAAAGCGGGAGAAATCCACCAGATTGCAGCGCTGACGGAAATCCCAGAGGAGAGGCGAAAGGTGTGGAGGCAGGTATGAAGGTGTCTGATGCATTCACCCGGGGTTCCGGAACAAAAGAAACAGGGTGACGTGGGGGGGAGGGGAGTGCGCGGAGGCCATCTCACCACCGGGCCGCTTCAGAGCTGCGCAGCGTTGGGACGGAGTTTCTGAGCAGGAGAGCAGAGCGTGGAGGGTGGAGGCCGCAGTCAGAGCTGGTGCTGGGCAGGGAGGCGGGCGGAGGGGCAGGCGGGGATCAGAGCCCATCAGCCGCGGTCGGGGGCTTTACTATCCCCCCAAGTGGGCCACCTCCACAAGACGTCCCACAGCGGGGACAGGCCACTTGCTTCTTGCTTCTGCGGTTGTTCTGGGGAGAATGGGCTCTGGAGGCCAGAGTGGGTGGAGGAGACCCTGGGGGTCATGGACAGCAGGGAGGCAGGGAAGGGGTGGGCATGACTGTGGGTGGCAAGGGTTTTAGTGGGCGAATAGGCTGGAGGAGGAAGACGAGGGTGTGGGGTGCCGACGAACTTGGCGGCCACCATGTTGCTCATGGCAGCGGGTGACAGGAGGACTCAAAGGGGAGGCCAGCTGTACCCGGTAGCCAGGTGCTGATGGTCTTAATGGGCCCCTGAATAATGCCGTGTTGATAAAGGCCACAGCGTATCTGGGAAAGTGCTTCCAGCAAACACTCCACCGGGGGGCAAGTATGAGGGAAGCCCAGACAGGGCAAGAAGGGACGGGGAGGGGAAGTCATAGAAACCTGGAAGGAGGGAGTGGCAGGGGGGCCCTGAGCAGCCCCTGAAGGCTGACCCACCTAGAAGCCCAGGGACAAGGGAGCCCCTACTTGGTAGGGGGAGTAGCTCCATGCACATCTACTGAATGGCCAGGTGGGTGAGAAGGAGCTCACGGAGGAGGAGACGGTGAGCCAAAGGGGGCCACCCATCCCCCAAAACACCTGCAGGAAAGCTGGGATCCTGTTCAGAGGAGCTAAGAAAGATAAAATACCTGGGAACAAACTTGGTCAAAGTTAGAATTTGAATTCTAAAATTCTGCTGAGGAAAATAAGAGAGGTTTACTCAGTCCTAACTTGAACCTGAACTGTGACCTCCACCAAAATATCGATTTGCATATAGTCAAATTAATTCTCAGATGTACGTGCCACACTGAGTGCAAGCATATGGCCAGGACGCTTTTGCAGGAGAAGAGGGAGGAGGGGTGACATTGACCCTAAGAATGGAGTGACGGGTGTCACGAAGTAGGGACCGGCTGGGGGCCGGAGGGAGAGGCTGAGAGCCAAGAATGCGCCTCAGACACTCAGGGACCCAAGGGGTGGTGACAGCTGCACGGGGATTACCAGGGAGAGACGGGCACCCCAAAATGGTATGGGACAACAGGCTGGACGAAAAAAAAACAACTTAATCTTTACCTTGCTTTTTACACCAAAATAAATTCCAGACGGAGCAGGAATTTAATCATGAAACATGAAACTATAAAGGCTCCAGAAAAAAACTGGAAAGAATGCTTTATATGTTTTTAGTGAGGAGGGTTTTTATAAGCAAACCACAAAGCTCTAAAAGAGGAGACTCACCATTTTGTTCATGTTCCGAAAAAAAAAGCCAAAAGACCACAAACTTGGAAAATTTGCAAAAGATATATCAAAAGAATTTTTTAACCCCTAAAGAGCTCTTCCAAATCAGTAAGTTAAAAAAAGAACCAAGTAGAAAAATCTGCAAAAGATAGGACCCCTGCTTCACAGCCAGTATTAAAAATTAAATTATATAAATTTACAATCCAATAAATGTCATGAAATATAAAGGTAATAAACACACAGGAGTCGTGCTGCTAAGCGTGATGCATTTTTAGGATGCTCTGTGCTCCTCGTGCGTTTGCGTCTGGTGAAAATGCCCTGGCCGCTCTCCCTGAGCTCACGGGCTCCAGCCGGTGGGCAGCTGGAAGTGGCCATGTGGGAGGGTCTACACCGCAGACGCTGGCAAACCCCCGGGAAGGGGGCGCGGCAGTAGCTAGGAACCTCGTGCTACTTGCTGCCGGAGCTCCTGCAGGGCTCGTGATGGTCTACTTTCCGGAAGCTTCTCCCCTCCAAACAAATCCTGTCCCAAAAGCGTTGTACGCCCCAGTGGCAGATGCTTCACTTCCCAGGACAAAAGACAAAGGTTGTGAAACAAAGACATCGGGGTGCCCTGTAGTCGGCAGGAACAGCACAAGCGTCTGGAGAAGAGCTCACTCCCTCCTCCCGCGCCAAGCACCTTCCTGGAGTTATCCTCGCCCCCAAACCCACCATGTGAAGCATGCCGACCGAGATCCCAGATCCCGCACCAGGTCCCTCCTCCAGCGACTAACAGAAAATGAGCAAAGGACACCCTCTGCCTTCCTCTGATGATGGCAGTCTTGGCTAGGAAGGAGGGATGTGGACAGGACACTCACTCGAGAGGGTATGAAGCACTCTCTGCCCCCCCAGACTTTATGTCTGCACAGGCCACGGCCTCTGTCCATCCGTCCACTGCCAGGTCTTCCTAACTTTGCACCGGCTGGAGGCTCCCACCCCTTCCTGAAGGCCCCTGGCTGCTCCCGTCAACGGCCACCCATCCCTCCTCTCCTCCCGGCCCGGAGATGCCCCATCCTTGGTGGCTTCTCTTTTTAACAGCTTCATTGACGTAGAATTAGCCAGTAACAGAACCCATAGGGCGCCTGGATGGGTCAGTGGATTAAGGATCTGACTCACAGGGACGCCTGGGTGGCTCAGTTGGTTGGGCAGCTGCCTTCGGCTCAGGTCATGATCCCAGCGTCCTGGGATCGAGTCCCACATCGGGCTCCTTGCTCGGCAGGGAGCCTGCTTCTCTCTCTGTCTCTGCCTGTGCTCACTCTCTCTTTCTGACAAATAAATAAATAAAATCTTAAAAAAAAAAAAAAAAAAGGATCTGACTCACGAGGTCAGCTCAGGTCCCGATCTCAGCGATCTCAGCGTGTCGAGGTCGAGCCCACACCGGGCTCTGCACTGGGTGTGGCATCCGCTTAAGGCCGTCGACCAGAACCCACCCATTGAGAGGGTATGATTAAACGATCTTCGTACCTTTGTAAAGTTGTGCAGCCATCACCACCCATTTTAGACCGTTCTCAGCACCCCAACCGCCTCCCCATGCCCACGTGCAGTCCCTTCTGTTCTGTCTCCAGCCCTGCAACCACCGCCTGCTTTCTGTCTCCACAGATGTGCCTTTTCTGGACGTTTCTCCCAAGTGCAAGCGGACGGTATGTGACCCCTCTCACTCAGCGCGGGACTCCTGTGGTTCCTTCCCGCGCCCCTGGGAGTGCTGACGACCAGCCCCATGATGTCCCATCGCAGAGATGGGCTGCTTCTGCCCATCCATTCGCCGGCTGGCGGCGTGGATTGGCTTCCAGCGGCAACCGTGAGGAGGATGCCACCGTGGACACCCGTGAGCAGGTCTTGGTGTGGACCCAGGTGCTCAGTTCCCTCGGGCAGACTCCTGGAAGAGCAGCCGCGTAGTACGCTAACTCTTGACAAGTGAGCCTCGTCGAGAAACTTTAGGAAACGGCCAGTCTTCTTCCAGAGTGACGTCACCATTTTCCCTTTTCACCAGCAACCTGGGAGGGTTCCTGTTGCTTCTCATCCTCAGCAGCACTCGCTGTCTTTTTCATTCTACTAGTGGTTGCCAAACAGCATCTCCTTGTGGTTTGATGTGCATTTCCCTAATGAACAATGATCTGAGCCTCTTTTCATGAGCTTCTTGGCCCTTTGTGTGCCTTCTTTGCTGAAATATCCCATCCAATCTCTTAATTGGGGTGTCCATATTTCTGTTATTGAATTGTAAGAGTTCTTTCTATGTTCTGGATGGGAGCTATCCATCAGACTGTAATTTGCAGATATTTCTCCAATCTGTGGCTTGTATTTTCATCTTATTAATGCTGTTTTTAGAAAAGCAAAGTTTCAAATTTTGGTGAAGTTCAATTAGTCAGTTGTTTGCTTTATGGTTTTGGTGCCAGATTCATGAACTCTTTACCCAAACAAAGGTTCTGGACATGGTGGTTCTGGTACTTTCTCTAAGGACTCTTCGGGATTTTCTACATTTGGATACTGTGCTCATCTTCCTGTCCAGTCTACACGCCATGCTGCCACTGTGTTTTTTTCCCCGAATTTTTAACTGTTTTATTTTAGTTCCAGGATATTACATTAACAAGCAGTGGTTCTACCGTTCTGTACAGTCCTCGGTGCTCATCGTGGTCAGTGCACTCTTAATCCTTCACCTGTGTCACCCGTCCTCTGCCCGACACCTTCCTTCTGGTGGACATCTGTCTCCTCTATATTTCAGTCTGCTTTTCCTGTTCTTCTCCTGTTTAATTTGATGTTTTGTTTCTTAAATCCCAGATATGAGCAGAATCATACAGTCTTTGTCTTTCTCTGACTGACTGACTTCACTCATACTCTCCAGCTCCATCTAACCTATGCTGTTTCAAATGGGGAGGTTTTGTTCTTTTTATGGCTGAAAGGTATTCCGTTGTATATCTACACCACTTTTCCTTACCCATTCACGTATCAGTGGACACTTGGGCTGCTTCCACAGATTGCCTATTGTAGATAATGCTTGTGAATTAGTGTTTCTGTATTTTTTGGCAAATACTCAGTAATACAGGGGCCCCTGGGTGGCTCAGTGGGTTGAGTGGCTGCCTTCAGCTTGGGTCGTGATCCCAGCGTCCTGGGATCGAGTCCCACATCGGGCTCCTTGCTCGGCAGGGAGCCTGCTTCTCCCTCTGCCTCTGCCTGCCTCTCTGTCTGCCTGTGCTCGCTCTCTCTCTCTCCCTCTCTCTCTGACAAATAAATAAATTTTTGAAAAAATAAAATAAAAAAAATACTCAGTAGTATAATTACTGGATCATAGGGTAATTCTGTTTTTCCAGAGCGGTTGCACCAGCTTGCATCCCACCAACAGTGTAGGAGGGCTCCCTTTTCTCCGCATCCTCGCTAGCCTCTGTCATTTCCTGACTTTTAAATTTCAGCCATTCTGAGTGGTGTGAGGTGGGATCTCACTGTGGTTGTGATCTGTATTTCCCTGATGCCCAGTGATGTGGAGCACTTTCTCATGTGTCTGTTGGCCATCTGGATGTCTTCTTTGGAAAAGTGTCTGTTCATGCCTTTCACCCATTTTTAAATTGGATTATTTGTTTTTTGGGTGTTGAGTCGTATAAGTTCTTTATATATCTTGATTACTAATCCTTTATTGGCTATGTCATTTGTAAATATTTTCTCCCATTCTCTCAGTTGTCTTTTACTTTTGTTGACTGTTTCCTTTGCTGTGCAGAAACTTTTCATTTTGTTGAAGTCCCAATAGTTCATTTTTGCTTTTGCTTCCTTTGCCTCAGGGGACATATTTGGTGAGAATGTGTAAGCTGATGTCAAAGAGGTTACTGCCTATGTTCTCCTCTAGAATTTTAATGGCATCTTATCACACATTTAGGTCTTTCATTGAATTGGAATTTATTTTTGTGTGTGGTATAAGAGAGTGGCCCGGTTTCATTCTTCTGCATGTTGCTGTCCAGTTTCCCAACACCATTTCTGGAAGGGGTTGTCTTTTTCCCTTTGGATATTCTTTCCTGTGTTGTTGAAGATAAATTGATGTATAACTATGGGCTCACTTCTGGGTTCTCTATTCTATTCCCTTGATCTGTGTGTCTGGTTTTTTTTTTTTAATATTTTATTTATTTGACAGACAGAGATCACAAGTAGGCAGAGAGGCAGGCAGAGAAAGAGGGAAGCAAACTCCCTGCTGAGCAGAGAGCCCGATGTGGGACTTGATCCCAGGACCCTGGGATCATGACCTGAGCCGAAGGCAGAGGCTTTAACCCACTGAGCCACCCAGGCACCCCTGTGTGTCTGTTTTTGTGCCGGCACCATGCTGTTTTGATCACTGCACCTTTGTAATAGACCTTGAAATCCAGAATCGTGATGCCTCCAGCTTTGCTTTTCTTTCTCAAGATTGCTTTGGCTATTCGGGGTCTTTTCTGGTTCCCTGCACATTTCAGGATTGTTTATTCCAGCCCCATGAAAAATACTGTTCGTGTTTTGGTCGGGATGGCATAGAAAGTGCAGATTGCTCAGGGCAGTGTAGACATTTCAAGGATGCTGGTTCTTCTGCTCTGTCACGTGCTGCCATCATCTCGAGCCACTGCACTGGAGGCACAGAGTGACGTAAAAGGGGAAGAAAGAGAACTGTCAGCCCGCTGTCCCTCGGGCAGCCTCAGGGCTGTACCTCTACAGTATCTTTCTCGACATATATGCTTTGTTTTTTTTCTCCAAAATCTGGACTGAAGTATACGGACTGGGTTTTTTTCACCTAATAACACACCATGAGCATTTTTTATATCCTTGACTGCTTCTCTGGAGTGTAGATTTCAATAGCCTTTTGGTGTCTGTGATGTGGAAATACTATAACGTGTTTACCCAGGTGTCCCTGCGGTGCATTTAGACCAACATCATATGTGTGGCAAAGCATTACCAGCATCTGATTAAAATCAATTATTCCCTGGGACGCCTGGGTGACTCAGTGGTTGGGTGGCTGCCTTCGGCTCGGGTCATGGTCCCAGCGTCCTGGGATCGAGTCCCACATCGGGCTCCTTGCTCGGCGGGGAGCCTGCTTCTCCCTCTGCCTCTGCCTGCCACTCTGTCTGCCTGTGCTCGCTCTCTCTCGCTCTCTCTCTCTGACAAATAAATAAATAAAATCTTTAAAAAAAAAAGAAAAAAAATAAAATCAATTACCCCCTAAAACATTAGTAAGGGCTATGGAAAGGAGGAGCTTGTATTGTCTCTATTAAGGGAATTTGGTTATGTTCTGACAAAATGCAGGAGGAAACCCAGAAAGCGCCGGGACTGTTCCATGCTCCAGGGAGTAAGGGGAAGGTCCATCCCCCAAACAGCAAACAACACGACAAAATGCCTCTTGTGGCAGAGAGCTGGGTGGGACCAGCGTCTGGTCTCACTTCTCCCTTGGGACAGAGCCTTCCATTGAGGGCTGGACACAAGACCCTCCCCTCAGAGGGGAAGCCCCCTTTCTCAGCTTTCCAGTGGACGCTACGGGCATGTGCCTGGATTGTGAAGGAATATGTGAGTGTGTGTCAGCGACACCTTGTTTCTCAGTGAGGAGACTGATCCAAAGAGGGTGACGGAGGAGGGTGGGTATCCCTTCGTGTGTCGGCGCAACTGGCCACAGGCGCCCAGGTCAGACATTCCTCCTGGGGCGGGTGGGGGTGGGGGGCTCCCGGGGAGACCGGCGTGTGGGTGGGGGGCTCGGTGAAGCCGGTGGCCGTCCCAGGGTGCTGGGCCCCGTCCGGTCCAGGGCCCGGATAGAACTAAAGGTGGAGGAAGGACGGAGGTGCCCCCTTTTCCCGCCTCATTGCTGAGGGGCGATGCTTCCCCTCCCGTCCTGTCCTCAGACCGAGACTCACACCCTGGGCCCCCCTGGTTCTCTGGCCTCGGGACTCAGGCTGTGTCACACCACGGGCTTCCGCGCCATGGCTGGGGACGGCAGATCGCGGGACTCTCAGGCCCCGTGGTCACAGGGCCAGGGCCTCACCACACGACCTCATAGAGAATCTCCCTGTCCACGTGCTTCGTGCGGTCCGTGTCTCTGGAGATCCCGGGCTGCCACAAGGAACTTGGGAAGCTTCTGATAGGTCCAGCTGGAAGGAGAGCTACCTGGTTGTCCCGGAGGGCCGTCCTGAGTCTTCTCAGTGGAGACACGGGGCCTGCCACGCCATGCCGTCAGCCAAGCTCATGGAGGTGCACCGAGTGAAGCTGGAGTTCATTGTCGCCACTGGAACCACACTTTGGAGGAGACCAATTATCCTAACCAACGCGTGAGTGTCTCCCGAAATGGCCAGGGCCACGCTGGAATCCACAGGAGACAAAGAGGGCGGGGCAAGCAGGTGGACGGGCTCTCCTCGCGCCGCCCGCAGGACAATCGGATATCAGCCTTCCCCCCACAAAAGGCCAGCAGGAGGCCCAGACGGACCTCCCCGTGAAGCACAGCAAAGCCACCTCCAGGCTTGGGGGCTCTCTTAGTGTAGAACCTCCGAAGGACGTTCCCGGCAGAGGGCTGGACGCGTCAGAGGTGCCCATGGCCAAGCCCACCGTCAGCAGAGTGAGACGGTGAGCGGGGAAAATGTGTCTGTGGTCCCCAGCACGCTAGCCTCCCACAAATGGGTAGGAGCCACGGAGAGGCTGGGAAAAGTGCCCCTGCCAACGGCGGGGACCAGCCGGAGTCACGAGCGAGAGATGCTCCTGTTCCTTGCCAGGGTCCCTGCACTGGTGCTAGTGTGGGGGATGGGTACCAGCACCCGGGAGGTGCTGCATAGCACCCCGCTCTGGGAACTGCTGGAGGAGGGTCAGAAGACCCTGCCTGTGGCAGCACCCCTCAGTGACACTTGCCAGAGACCCCGAGGTCAACGTAGCCCAGTAGGGAGCGGGGTACATCTGCAGACCCAGCCAGCCCACCTCCTGGCAGGGGCCCTCCAGGGTCACAGAGCAGGGTGCAGTTAGGTCACACAGCTGGCCGGCAAACGTGGCAAACACGAGACAGCCGTGGGAAACCATATGTTTGCAGATGCCTAAAAACAGAATCCACGGCGCGATCTTTGGCTGACGAACACGTGGGCAGGTGGAACAGGCATTTCCAGGCAGGTGATATGTGTAGAGGACGTGTGCTCGGGTTAGAGACGGACCCGACGTGTTGAGAAAGCACCTGCATGCTGGGCATTCACTCGATTCGATTCCTCCTTTTTGCTTGCCTTTAGTTCCTGTTTTCTCTGCAATGCACATGCATGAATTGGGCACTGAACACAGAGGGCAACCATGCCAGCTCCAACGTCAGAAGCCAGCAGACCAAGCCGACCGCCGGGCGTTGGGTGCCCTCTGGCTGGGCTCCTCCCAGGCCCGGAGAAAGCAGCCACACAAAGGGCCCCCACCCCAGCTCCTGCTCCCTCAACAAGCAAGAGTGCTTTCTCTCCAGGGTAACACCCAGTATGTAAGGGAATCATGCAAATCTACGAGGAGAGGCCGTTAAAAGGTCCCGGTGTGAAAAGATCAGAAAAGCAGCAGAAGATTCACAAAAGATGTCAGATGGAGGGCTCCTGGGGGGCTCAGTGGGTTAACCGTCTGCCTTCGGGTCAGGTCCTGATCCGGCTGGAGTCCTGGGATCGAGCCCCATGTCAGGTTCCTTGCTCAGCAGGGAGCCTGCTAATGTCCCCCGTCTCAGTGTCTCTGTGTCAAATAAATAAACAAAATTTAAAAAAAAAAAAAGATATCAGGTAGAGACACCACATTGCTCGCTGGCACCAGAATCAAAAATTGCAAAATTTAAAAAAAATTTTAAAAAAGATGCGTGTTTCCCTGACTCTTGGATACATGTGAGTGTGGACTAAATGTGGACCTCTGGTCACCAGGACACCGTGGTGTCTCGCTTTGCTCATGGCAGGTGTCCACCCCACTCCTTAGTGCAGGCGGCCTCTCGGGGGCCGGAGCAAGCAGCCCTCTGCGGGGTGGCTCAGCTGTGGGTCTCGGGCGTCTTCAGGCAATACAGGGAATGTCAGCAGGGATAGGGGAGCTGGCGCGTGTGACATTTCAAAGAGCAGAATTTGGGGAGAGGAACATCTGACAGCCGAGGACGTGTCAGCATTGGGGGTGCATAGGGCCCCAGCAGAATGGACAGCCTTGAAGTTGTCTTGCGATGGGGAGATGCTCTGTGCATGTCACGTGGGAAACAGTGGCATGCACAGCTGAGCACACAGCACGTCCCGGGTTTGGGAACAGGGCACGGAAGAAGGACGCACGCACAGCCTCCTGCCTCTGCCCTGCTGCTCTCGGCGCTGAGAACAAGGCCACCTTTGTGTTTAAACTTTAATCCTTTCCCGTGTTTCCCGCAGTGGAAACAGTGTCACCATTTGCCACTACAGCAGGTAAATGTTGGAGAAGAAAACCGCGAGGCCCTAAAACAGCCGTCTGCAGGGGTGCTCCCGGACAACTCGCTGGAGGCGGGGGAGCAGCGGCCGCTGGACCTCGGAACCACCCGCCCAGCTCAGGGCTGCTCAGTGGGTGTGGGGCTGACTTCTGGTTTTCCTTGGGGCTTTCCTTATTTTCCTAATGTTTCACAATTAGCAAAAATGATCTTGGTGATCTGAAGGCAACAGTATTTCTTTCTTTTTTTTGTGTCAGAGAGAGCGCACAAGCGGGGGGTGGGGGGGCAGTAGGCAGAGGGAGAAGCAGGCTTCCCACCAAGCAGGGATTCGATCCCAGGACCGGTCTGATCCAAAGGCAGACACTTAACTGATTGAGCCCCCCCGGAGCCAGCAATGGTGTGTCTTCAGTCGAAGAAGTGAAGGTGGGCCGGGTGGCGCTGGGCCCAGGAGGCTCGGTTTGGCACCAGGGCAGAGGCAGGAGAGACAGGCACTTTTCACAGCTTTGTGGGACCCAGGACGCAGGAGGCCCGGGGGGTGCCTATGGGTGGCGTTGCCCTGCTTGGCCTGGGTGGAGGCTGTGGGGTCCAGAGGAAGAGCCACGGGGAAGAAGCCTGCCCGCGACTTGGTGACACGTGGGGCCGTGGCAGGACAGAGGGGGACAAGCCAGCTCAGGGTGGGAAACAGACAGTCCCCAGGAGAAAGAGGAAATTCAGGAAGGAGGAGATGTGGTGCAGAAGGTCACACACACGCACACACGCCCACGCATACCACGCCAGCGTCTGGATGTGGGACTGTGTGCAGGACGCGCTGTGTCTGTCTGTAGCGGCCCCGAGTCACACGGATGCAGAACTTCTCCTGGAAACTTCCAGACACTACAAACGGGCGGGAGTCACCCTGACAGGTTTGGTCAGTGGAGGACAGCAGGGAACTGATCGGCAGGCTGCCTGCCCAGGGTGGAGGGACCGGCGTGAGCTTTGTGGGACTCGCCAGCCCAGAAGACAGCAGGCGTGGCATTACCCTTGTCTGGGGCACAGATCCTGTCCGTCCAGCAGGTAAGTAGTGGGCGTCTTACCCTCTGGGCCAGGAAATCATGTGTTTGTACATAATTTTAAATCTTGCAGTGGACTGGGAGTCTGCAAATAGGGATCGAACCGTTCTACCAACTAATGTTGCGCTGTCGCCCGGCTAACCCTGATGACCCTGGTTCAGGGGCTGTGTCTCCACCGTGATGGCCCCTCTCCCCAGGTCCTTCCCTTCTGGGGACGTGTGTTTGGGTCACTGGATTCAGCTGAGGCTTGGAGACATCAGGACATCCCGAGAAACCCAGTTCTTGATCTGAGCTGCAGAGGTGGGTGACCGTGCTGGGTCTGGACGTGGGAACGCATGTCCTGGCTCTCAGCTCCCGTGGAGGAGGACGGACGGAGCCCCGCCAAGCCTCACGGTGAGGGAGGGGTGTTCCGAGCCGTCCGCAAACAAAACCAGTGTCCGCAGGATGTTGGTTGCTTCCCCAAGTGCTCCTACAAAATGAGGGTGGAGGGACCATCACCCCTATTATGCAAACAGGAGGGGAGTTTGGAGAACTGGTCCGTGGCCGTGTATTGGGTGGAAAGGCGAGGCGATGGGAGCCTTAGGATTGGTCTCTGGGCTGGAGGGGTGGCCCCTAGTGGTCTGGAACCTGGCCCTGGGGTCATCCAGGGCAGAGGGATAGTGTCCTGGACTACAGGAGTGCAATGTCATGGGGCAGACGGGGTCTGTCTAGGGGCTGGCTGGTTTGTGTATCAAAGGAGAGCCCAGGCCAGCAGTTTGCTGTCTTGAGGAATGAGCTGACTCTGGGTCTGCACGGCCACAAGGCATCGAAGCATCATAAAATGCAGAAAATTAAAGAAATGGCATGACGGATACAGAAAGCTGCGAGGAGGGGGCCATCTGTGGAGCCTGGCCCTGGAACCCGACTGGCCAGGCTGGTTCCCAGGCCCCGAGGTCAGGAAACCCTCTCTGCTTCCTCTCCTGGGTGGATCAGCTTAGCTTAAAGCCAGTGGCTTTCCAGTCTGATGGCCACACTGCTTTCTGGGGTCCCCTCTAAGGAACAGTCACATCCTGAGCCCCCGGCCGGGGCCCAGCCTGGCTGCTCATGTGTCCCTGGGATCAGAGAGAGCAGGAGAAAACCCAGGGCCCTTTTCACAGTTGACTGGAGGGCACCACTTGCCCTTCCCGGGGCTGACTTCTGCTCCCTAACCTGCTCAAACGGGTGCCCTCGTGGGTGCTCGGGGGCGGGCGTCATGCCCTCTGTCTCCCCATGCTTGGCCCTTTGAACTTATTGGTACAGCCCATCCTAGGGGCTCAGTGAGCATCTTCTGTGTGCCAGCTGCTGGGGGTTCCCCGGGGGGGCCTGACAGGTGCCCCACGGAGGCAGCTTCCCTGCATTCTCACTCACTGGCTCCATTCTTCGTACCCGCACCCACCTTCGGGTGGCTCACTTGCTCTGTGGTCCGTCTGAGCAGAGCCTTCTTGGCCCAGGGGTGCCTGGGGGGCTCAGTCAATAAGCGTCTGCCTTCAGCTCAGGTCATGATCCCAGAGTCCTGGGATTGAGTCCCTCATCAGGCTCTCTTCTCGGCAGGGAGTCTGCTTCTGCCTCTGCCTGCCGCTCCCCTGGTTGTGCTCCCTCTCTGTCTCTCCCTCCCTCTCTCTCTCAAATAAATAAATAAAATCCTAAAAAAAAAAAAATCTTCCTGGCCCTGATGGCACCCCCTTCTCCCCATCACCCAAACCAGCCACACTCTTCAAACCTCTTGTCCTCAGGGCTCCCATCCCCAACCCCTGCCCCTGTGTTCCCTGAAACCTCCCACTTGCATGCAGGGGCCAGGAGGGCCCTGGGGGCCTCTGCACCCTCTCCTTCGGGAGCTTCCCCTTCCCCGAAAGCCCTGCCGGCTCACCAAGTGAGGACAGGATTCAGGGGATCCAGGCTGGATTCCGGCTTTGTCTGCTGTAGGCCATGTGGATTAGGGCTGTCCCCACTCAGATTCTCAGGGGCTCCACAGAATGCAGGGAACAGGGTCTGCAGCCACACAGCGTGGCCGCGAGGGCTGAGTGTGGCCGTGCGCAGAGAGGGTGTGCACCCAGGGAGCATAACAGATGGGGAGTTCAGAAACCAACCACCCCATCCCATTCCCCAAACTAAACACTGGGCTTCCGAATAACCCCTGGGTCCACCAAGAAATCGAGAGAGAAATTAGAAAGAATTGCAGATTGAACAAAATGAAAGCTGAACACATCGAAATTTGTGGGATTCGGCTAAAGTAGCGGTTAGAGGCAGATGTCTAGCACGACAAGGCCCGCGTCACAGAGGAAGGAAGCTGTGTCAATGAGCTTGTCTCCCCCCTACAAAACCAGGTGGAGAAAGCACTGATTATAAACCCCACTTAAGCAGAGGGGACGTTAGAATAAACGTCAAGAGTAGAAATCAGTGAAATAGAAAACAAAAGCAGTAAAGAGAACCAGTGAACCCACGGTGGTTCTTGGAGAGGGTCGGTAACACTGGGAAACCTCCGCAGAGCAGAGACTGAAGGCAGCAACGGCCAGTTCCAGAGTCGCGGACGCGATGGGCCAGGAGGAAGGCCACAGTGCTGATTGTGGCGTCAGCGCTCGCCAAACTCACCAAGTGGCCCCTGGGCCAAAGAAGAAACCAGAAGGGAAACTCATCAAATCACACACATCACTACCTGTGGGTATTCCCTACCTGTTATAGCTCCATAAAGCTGTAAACAAAACCCAAAAGCATTTTTGGGAGAAATTGAGGAAGACCTAAATAAAAGTCAAGGCGGGGAGAAAAGGCAAGCAGAGATATGGGGAGTCTCACAGAAGGTGGAGGTCCAGGACTGCCCTGGAGGGTCCAGGGTCCCCGGTGACTCCTCGGACTCGGGGTCCGGCCCCTAGGAGGCAATGCCTGCAAACAAGAAAACAGAGCACCCTCCCCAAGCCCGAAACAGAGCTGGAACCCTCTCAGTGCCTGACTGTATCAAGGAGCGGGCCCCTACCCTCTTTGAGTGACAGAATAAAAATGATTTCTCTCTGAATTGCAAAGACGTCTCCCAAGCCTCAATGTTTTCCAGCAGGGGGATCCTCATTTATCCCAAAATGATCAGGTGTGACAGGAAACAGGGTCCCACGAACCAGGAATAAACAGTCAACATGAACCCATGGGTCACCAGATTGGAGAATCCCTGCAACGAACCTTAAAATGTTAATACGGGCAAGAAAACAAATGGAAAAAAGGGAAAATTTCATCAGGGAATGGACGTCTAAAGAGAAAGTACCAGATGCACATTGAAGTGACATCAGCAACTAAATAGATTTTTTTAAAAAAGTATTTTATTTATTTATTTATTTGACAGAGAGAGATCACAAGTAGGCAGAGATGCAGGCGGGGGGGCGGGGGGGGAGGAAGCAGGCTCCCGCTGAGCAGAGAGCCCGACGTGGGGCTCGATCCCAGGACCCTGAGACCATGACCTGAGCTGAAGGCAGAGGCTTAACCCACTGAGCCACCCAGGCCTCCCCTGAGTAGATGTTTTTTTTGTTTTGTTTTGTTTTGTCTTGTTTTTTTAAAGATTTTATTTATTTATTTGACAGACAGAGATCACAAGTAGGCAGAGAGGCAGGCAGAGAGAGGAGGAAGCAGGCTCCCCGCTGAGCAGAGAGCCCGATGTGGGGCTCGATCCCAGGACTCTGAGACCATGACCTGAGCCGAAAGCAGAGGCTTTAACCCACTGAGCCACCCAGGTGCCCCTGAGTAGATGGTTTTAACCACAGGTTCTGGAGAGCAGAAAAGAGGATTTGTGAAGTGGAGCCTGGGTGAGTAGAAAATACCCAGGGGCGGGGGGGGGCGCGACAGGGACTAAAGATACAGAGCATAGATACAGAGCACCGGAGGCGTGGTGCCCGCTGCTAACAGGGCCTGGGTGTCGCCCCGACCCAAAGCAGAGGGCTCACAGACCATGGCGCAGAAGCAATGTTTGAACGATATTGGCCAAGAATTTTTAAAAATATGAAAGACAAAAACCGTAGATTAAAGACATTCTATGAATTTTAATTGGCATAAGTACAAAGGAAATACATCTAGGAACATCCTAATAAAACTCCTGAAAGTCAAAACTTAAAAGCATCCAGGAAAACTGGTATCTTATCCTCTGGGTGCAACAGAAAGAGATAACACAGATTTTTTCTGCAGAGATGATGGGAGCAATGGAAGGATGTCTTGAAAGAACTGAATGGCAAGGACCACCGGCCTTCAGTTCTATGTGACGGTTGGGCTACTGCTGCCCGCCCAGCATCCCCGGCCCGTGGCCCAGCTGCTCCCCGGGGCCGCACCTGACCCCACACCGTGGGTTCACCCCTGTGCCCTCTCCCTGTCCCCTGCCTTAGGGCTGTGTATCTGAGCCTGTGAGGTCTGTAGCCAGGTCCCAGAGGGTGGGCTCCCCTCCAGATGCCCCCCGCACAGGGCCCAGCAGGGACGACCGCCGTCCTCTCCCTGCTCCCCACGGCTCCCCGTAGGGGCCTCTCGGGGGCGGGGGGAGGGCCCTCTCTCTGGAGGTCCGCTGCCTCTCTGCAGGTGTGAAGGACAGGCGGCTGGAGAGAAGAGCACTCCGGCTGCTTCCCGGGCTCCGCGGCTGCCGTCTCGGGTTCGTCCCGATGCTCTGTCCCCTTCTGCTGTCTGTCCTTGCGCGGACATTTCCCTCCTGCTCCCCACCCAAGTGTGTCCCGTCCACACTGGCAGCAGCCGGGCCCGGCGGCGGCCCTCCCCTCCCAGGAGCCTGCAGCGCCCAGCGTGGCCGAGTCAGAGAGTGACCACAGCCGCCCTGCCCGGCTCTCCCGGATCCCTGACCCCGAGAAACGGCGGGAGATGACAGATGTTTGTCGTTTTAAGTTGTCAAGCTTTGTGGTCATTGGTCAGGCAGCCACTAATAAATAATATTAGGGCGTGGAGGGTGTGCGGCCCCTGCAGCGCCAGACGCACCCCGGGGGTCTTCGTGGGGGATGCCCACATGCAGGGAGCCACGAACACGAGATTCACCCCTGCGACAGCCTGACGTCCTCAGGAGGAGATGCCATGCAGAATCCCCTCTGCGGTTTGCACCATCGAGGACAGGGCAGCGGCGGCAAATAGAAGGTCTTAGTGAGCAAATCCAGCCGTGTTGAGGAGGAAGAGGCTGGCGCGGCAGAAGGCTCCGCAGGAAGGTGCGTGTGCGCGTCTCACAGACGCCCGACAGCTTAGGAGGAGCGCAAAATCCGCTTGCGTGGAGGGGGCTGGGGGCTGGGGGCCGCTCACGGCCACGCAGGCAGGGACAGGCAGGGGACGGGTGTGAGCCCAGCGGCGCGTCGAGCCAGACCAGACCCCTGAGGGAACTGAGCCAAGGCGGCAGGACGGGAACAGGCTCTGGTGCGGCCCGCGGTTTTTCCCAACTGTTTTCCTATCTTCTGCCTGTGTTTGGTCATGAGTGAAAAGTTTTCGTGAAGAAAGGCCGTGGCTTAGGGTTTTCAGGTACGTTCTTCGGGCTCTGGCCCCTTAGGCGTCTTCGCCCGTGGCTGGGACCAGCCGCGCCCTGCACGGACCGGCGCGCGCCGCCGCAGCGGGCCTGGCGCTGCCCGGGGGCCCACGCGAGGCCGGGCTCAGAGGCCCGCCCGCCGCCCGCGCGGCATCTGCTCGCGCCCGACGCCGTCCGGCCGGCCCGGCTGGACTCCGTGTGCTGGACGCTCCCGGAGCCCGTTCGTGGGACAGGGTGAGGCCGGGGCTCAACGGGCCCGCTGCGCACTCTGAGGGCAGGAGAGGCGGCGGCCCGCGCGGCGGGGTCGTGCCGCGGGCAGGGGTGTCCCTGCGCGATCGGCCGCGGCTCAGCGCCCGCGGGGCACAGGGCGGCCCCTCCTCCCGCGTTTGGCGGTTCGCGGCGCGCGGTCCGGGGGCTGCGGGAGGCCGCTTCCCAGGCCACGTGCAACCCGCGGCCGCGGCGGTGGGGCGAGGCCGACCGGACCGCCGGCTTCCCGCTGCGAGCGGCCGCGTCTCCCCGAGACCTCAGCGGCCGAGCAGCGCGGCCCCGCGCGTGTCCGCGTCTGCCCGGGGGCGCCGCCCCTGCAGGGCCGGAGCGCGGGTCGCGCTTCGGGCCCAGGGGAACCCAGTGGCGCCCCTCAGTGCGGGGACGCCACAGGGGCCGGGGCGCAGGCGGCCGCGCACCGTCGGGCGGAAGCCGGGGAGCCGGGGCGAGCCTCCCGGACGGCCCGCGGGCTCCGGGGGAGGGAGCGCGCTCCGCCGGCCGCCCGGCCCCGCCCCCGGCCCTCCGGCCCCGCCCCCGGCCGCCCGGCCCCGCCCCCGGCCGCCCGGCCCCGCCCCCGGCCGCCCGGCCCCGCCCCCGGCCGCCCGGCCCCGCCCGCCCTCCTGGCCCCGCCCCCGGCCCTCCGGCCCCGCCCCCGGCCCTCCGGCCCCGCCCCCGGCCCTCCGGCCCCGCCCCCGGCCCTCCGGCCCCGCCCCCGGCCCTCCGGCCCCGGCCCCGCCCTGGGCCTCCGGCCCCGCCCCCGGCCGCCCGGCCCCGCCCGCCCTCCTGGCCCCGCCCGCCCTCCTGGCCCCGCCCGCCGCTCCCGGGCCGTCCCCGGCGGTGCTCCCCACCCAGGCCCCGCCCACCGCTGGCGCCTGCGCGCGGCCCGTGAGGCCTGCGGGTCCGTGGGCCTGAGGTGCGGCGGCGGCGGCGGCGTCCGGAGGCGGCGGCTTCGAGTCCTCGCGCCCGCGCCGCAGCCCCGGTGCCCGTCCCCGACGCGCGGCCACGACCGTTGCGGGCGGCGCGGCCGCGGCCTGCGCGGCGAATCTGCCGCCGCGAATCGGCGGGCTCGGCGGCGGCGGCGGCCTCGCGAGAGTCGGGCGGACGCGCGGGCGGGGGGGGCCGGGGCCGGGGCCGGGGCCGGGGCGGACGGGCCCGCGCGGGCGCCGCCGTCATGACGGGCCGCGTGTGCCGCGGCTGCGGCGGCACCGACATCGAGCTGGACGCGGCGCGCGGCGACGCCGTGTGCACGGGCTGCGGCTCGGTGCTCGAGGACAACATCATCGTGTCGGAGGTGCAGTTCGTGGAGAACAGCGGCGGCGGCGCGTCGGCCGTGGGCCAGTTCGTGTCGCTGGACGGTGGGTCCGCGCGGGCCGGGCCGGGGCCCGGGGGGGGGCCGGGGGGGCCGGCGGGCTCGGGGGGGCTCGGGGGACGGGGTCATGGGGCGGGAGGCCGTCCCCTGCCCCGCACCGGGGGGCGCTGATCGCGGAACGGACGCCGGAGCCTCGGCCGTCCTGTCCCTCCAGGCCCCGGGAGCTCGGCCCGCCGCCCGGCCCCACTGCCCCGCGGGATGTGCTCTGGGGCCCACCTCGGCCGTGGCCGGGACTTGGCCCTGGAGGGTGCTGGTGTCCGAGGTGGGGCCCTCCCGAGGGCGGCGCTGGGAGGGCGCGGAGCTGCTGCCCACCGGCCCGTCGCTCTCCGTCGTGCGGGCGGGTGCGCGCCGCGGTCGCTGTCCCTTGCCGGCCTCCCCCGGCCGCGTCGCGGACCTCGAGCCGCAGTCCAGGAGAGCTTGGGCTGGTTTCCCGGGTCTTCCGGTTCCCCAGCCGGGCAGTGAGGCCCGTGCCTCTCTCCCGCCGCCCAGCGACCTGGTGGCCTCGCGCCCCGGCTCTGGGGAGGCGTGCCGGGCCCCGCCGCCGAGTGTTTCGGCCGGTGAAGGTGAGGAAGGCCCGTCCTGCACCGGGTTCGCCAGAGTCGTTACGGCGAGCGGCGGAATGGCTGCTGCAGGCTGTTCGGGATCCCCGGCCCGACCCCGACCCCCGACCCCGCGGGCGGCGGAGTCGCTGTGCCGGCGGTTTGTTGGGGGCTTGCGTGGCCACCGGGGTGATGCCTCTGGTGGGACCAGTGGGGACACGCTCCCGTCCCTCGTGTTGCGGATGAGACCGCAGCGCGGCTGATCCTTCTTCCTTGAGCGTTGGTGCCCTCCGCCAGGGGAGACGTCCGGGCCCGAGGTTTTCTTTCCAGACGGGTCGCAGCCCCAAGCCCCGGGTCTTGGACAGTGTGGGCTGGAGTTTATTCGCGGTCACCCTGGCCCCGGGGGCGGCTGGGCGGTCGGTCGGTTTGGTCCGTTTGCTCTGAGCTGCAGAGCTGGGGGTGCCCTTCCCTCATCCGTTGAGGTCTGCGGGGTCTCTCGTGGTGCCCCTTCTTCTGGCCCCACACTTCCTTTCCCACGTCCCCTCTTCTTCCCTTTGTCCGTCTTGCGGGAAATTTTCCGCCCCAGTTGATCTTAGCCAAGAGCGGTTTGGGGTGGGCTTGGCTTCTCCCTCCCGCTCTCCGCCCAGCATCTCTGACGCGGGGCGCGCGTCTTCGTGCTCTTCTGGGACGCCTTCCCGGGGTGCCGGGTGAGGGCTGCGCGGCACTGTGTTGTGGGCTTGTCGCGCGTTGTCAGACTGTCCCTCGGGTCACTGGAAAGACTGAGGACAACAGGAAAACAGACGGTTGTGGGAGCCGACGCGTGGGGTGCCCCGTGGAAGGGCGCTGAGCCGAGCACACCCGGCACCTGCCGACTGGCTGCCCTCCCTGCCGCTGGGGACACAGGCTGCAGGGCCGAGGGCCACCCTGGGAGTCCCGGGCGTGAGCGCTGTGCTCCCGCGGGCGTGCAGTGAACCCGGTCTCACAGCCAGGTGCCCCGGGAAGGTGCGGTGTCACGGGTGTGAAGACGCTTCCCCAGCCCAGCCCGGCTCTGTCCCGGGGCTTTTCTCTGGGGGGCCCGCAGGGAGGGGCTGCAGATGCCACGTGGGGTCTTAGCCCCAGGCTGGCGGAGGGGCTGCTCCTGGGGCCGCGGCTCAGACCCCCGCCGGCCCCCCGCCCCCGTGCCCGCTCAGGGCCCTGATCTCAGACCTGCCGACGTGGGTTCCCCCAGCTCCCAGGCAGACGAGCACGTGCCAGCTCCTCTCGGGTCCTCCTCTGCTCCAGCCTCACCTGGAAGCCGAGCTTGCTTCTCAGCCCTCAAGGCCTAAGGTCCCTCCCACGGGCCCTCATCGGGGGCCCACGGTCACTATCTTTCCTGAGCATTCTTCCCTGTTCCTTGAGAACTGTAGGGACAGTTCGCATAGGGGTGTACCTGGGACTCTGTAAATGAGACGCCAGGCCCACGGGGCCAGAAGCCCCGCCTCTGTGGGCTCCCCACGGGGCTCGGTCCGGCAAGCACCCCTTGTGTGCCAGGCCTGGCCTCTGGGGCCCAGGAGCTCTGGTCCCCGAGTCCCTGGAAGATACTCTTGGACCAGCTCAGTGTGAGGCCGAGGTCCAGTGCTGGTGGCGTGAGTTACTGGGGACCCGGTGGGCACGGGTGTGAGGACGGCCGCCAGCCGAGAGGAGGGGGTGTGAGGACGGCACGCAGCTCGGCGTGGCCAGAGTGGCAAGTCAGTGGGCAAAGTCGGCCTGGCTGGGGCCTTCGTGGGGTCCTGAGGCGGGGTCCTGCCGCTCCCCTGGCGAGGGGCTCGGCCTGCGTGCGGCTTCCCAGCAGGGTAGGTGTGAGTGTGCTGTGCGTGTGTCCACCCTGAGGGAGCCAGCAGCCCCTCCCCCCGGCCGTCCCCTCTGCCGCTGGTGGTGCCGACCGCTGCGGCCCTCCCCCTGGAGGTGTCAGCTCCCGGAGGCGCGGCCTGGAGGCGGAGGGAGCTCCTGCCCCCTGGGGTCCTTCCCTCTCTCCCCCGGGGAGCTCTGGCCATGGTTTCCATAGTCCCAGCTTTTCACGGCTGCAGACCTCGGCTTGTCCGTCACGGCGTCTGCGAGCGCCGGCGTTGGCACGGACGGGAGAGGTGAGCGTTCCACGCTTGTGTGGAGGACCCCCACGTGAGGAAGGACGGGGCGGGCCCCCAGCAGCGGGGCCGCCCTCGCTCGCTGGGAAAGGTCCCTCTGCCCTAGGGAACGGTGGGACCCGCGCCGCCTGCCGCCTGTGACTTAGGCCTCTGAGCACAGGGTGGCGTCCCGGCCACGAGCCTGTCTCCGGGGGCTGAGCTCCGCGCGGCCCAGGCTGCGCAGGCCGCCGCGTCTCCAGTGTCCAGTTTCTCCGCCGCGCCGCGTGCTGTGTGGCTTCCAGAATCAGGCTGTTAATCCCTTCGCAGCAGGGTCTTCGGGCGCTGCATCGGGCGGAAGGGGTCTCCGCTGAGCTCCCCGGGTCACCCTGTGTCCGTGTCCAGGCGGCGTCCCGGGACGCAGCGCTGCCGTGGCCTGGTCCGGGGTCTTCTGGGAGCCCCCGAGGGGCTCGTGTCCCGGACTGCTGCGCCCACCTCCAGGGCCTCTGGGGACGGGCTCACGCAGCAGCCACAGAGACCCTCCGTGAGTCGGGTTCCTAAAGGCTGTGCTCACCTGTCTTGTTGGAGTGTGTGGGTGCACAGGGGTGGTTCTGGGGTGCTGGGGCCCCGCAGCCCGGCCTTCTCTCCCCGGTGTTGAGGTGGTGGCCCCTCGGTCCCTGGGTCTGCAGGTGGCGCGGGGCGTGGCCTCTTCTGCCGCCGTCCGTGAGGGGGCGGTCTTGGCCCCGTTGTCCGTCCTCCAAAGATTTCCGGTGTGGTTAGAAGTAGCGGGAATAGCCTGAAGGGGTCTGAAGGCCAGGAATACCCTGCCTTGGCCGTTGTGACCATAGGTAGTCGCTCCGCTTCCCGTTTCAGAGCCGCACGGCCTCCTGCCTTACCAGGTGAGACTCGCCAAACACGCACTTTTTGTACCATGCAGGCGCGCGTTCCAGATGTGCTCTCCTGTGTCCCAGCCCCGGTGGGTGTTGTCTGCTGGCTGCCAGACTCTGCCTCAGGGTGGCCAGCAGGCCTGCCGGGGGCCCTGAGTCTGGAGGGGCCCGGATCCCAGTGTGTCCTGAGAGCACCGGGGCAGGGGTGTGTGTGTGCGCGCGCCCGTGTGCATGAGCCCCGGCCCCGTGTGGGAACGGGTGGGGAGACCGCCCCAGGACGGAGCCGTGCGGGGCACGGTGGCCGGTCCTCCGGGAGAGGCAGGGAAGGACAGCACAGGAACAGCGAGTAGAAGTCTCAGAAGCGCGGAAGGGGGTGACCTTTGGCGGTTTTGTGAGATTCCGAGGAGGAAGGAGATCGCATTTAATACTCAACCAGAGTGAAGTCCCGCTCTTCTTCATTTTTCTTTTTTTTTTAAGACTTTGTTTATTTGAGAGAGAGAGCACGGGGGAAAAGCAGGGATCCCGAATAGCATCAGGTAGCGTCTCTGTGGGGTCTGCCTGGCCGCCTTCTGCGTCTGAGCGGGGAGTGTGGCAGGGGCGGGGGGGGGCAGGCGAGACACCCCCGGTTCTCGTTCCTGCAGGCGGGGCTTGCAGGGATCACAGCGTTTCAGCGTCCTTTTTCTTCCTTTTTTCTAAAGGCTGTATTTATTTGAGAGAGGAAAGAGGGAGAGAGCGAGAGAGAGTGTGAGCACCAGCAGGTGGAGAGGCAGAGGCAGAGGGAGCAGCAGGCTGTCCATGGAGCAGAGAGCCCGACGCGGGGCTCGATCCCAGCACCCTGGGACCATGACCTGAGCCGAAGGCAGAGGCTTTAACCCACTGAGCCACCCAGGCGCCCCAGTTATCCTTCTTCTAATGCAGTAGTCCAATTGTTTATTAAAAGTACACATGCGGGGCGCCTGGGTGGCTCAGTGGGTTAAGCCTCTGCCTTCGGCTCAGGTCATGGTCCCAGGGTGCTGGGATCGAGTCCCACATCGGGCTCTCTGCTCAGCGGGGAGCTTGCTTCCTCCTCTCTCTCTGCCTGCCTCTCTGCCTACTTGTGATCTCTGCCTCTCAAATAAATAAATAAAACCTTAAAGAAAAGAGTACACATGCATTTTAATTACGACAACACGGCGATTTTTCTCTTTTCATAAATGAAAAGTTGGGGAGGTGCTGGAGACAAACAGGCCAAGATGTGGCTGCCGTGGCCAGGTGCCTTGAGTGCATGGGCCTTCCTCAGTGGTTCCTGTGTGAAAAGATTGCCAATGTAGAGATCCCCAGGTTGGAAGAAGCCACCATCACGGAAACTGGAGGGTAGGAGATGCAGAGCCCTGACCTCAGCCCGGCAGCCCAGGGTCGGGCTCTAGGGGGCTGGCAGGTGGTTTGCTGGTGGCTTGCGAAGCTCCTTGGTGCCCGTCTGGGTGGTTGAGTGTCCTCTGGGCCCTCCAGCCCCCGACGGGCCCAGCCTTACCCTCTCCAGGCCCTTGAGGACTCACTCCTGGTCCCTGTCCCTCCCTGTCCTGTATGACCAGCTTCTTGAGGACAGGACGTCTGCGGCGGTGCTCTGCTGGGGCAGCAGTAGAAACCAGAGCTCTGGGTGACAGCAAATCCATCCCCGGGTGGTGAGCGACTCCTGTCGTGGGCACCACGCTCTACTGGACAGGGCCACTGGGAGGGTCCTGAGGCTTTGGTAACCATGGTAACCACCCAGGAGGCAGCTGAGGACGCTGGCTGGCCGGGGTCTCGCCCTCCCAATGCCCCTCTGCCCTGTCGTGGGGGTGGGAGTGCCGGGCCCCGGGCAGCAGGCTCCTGGCTCGGCTCCTGGCCAGCCCAGCCCAGCCCGTGGCTCAGCAAAGCCCACCTGTTGCTCTTTTCCGTGTTCTCTTGTCTTATTTCTTCTCGCTGCTGACTGAACTTAGGAAGTGTTTTGCTGAGAGCATTAAGGAATCTGCGGGTGCTGCTTCGGGGTTTGGTTGCGGTCCCAGGTGTGCTGGACGTCATGCTTGTTCTGCACTGTCCGTGCTGCCGGCTGCCCGTGGGTGACCCGGAGGTCTCTGCTGGCCACAGGCATGGGTCACGTGCTTCCCCTGGGGGCCTGTGCTGGCAAGACCCCAGCGCTGGACACAGTCTGGGTTCCCAGTCCTCTCAGGTCTGAGTTTCCATTTCATTGTCACATGTGTCCTGGTCCGTCCTGCAGGCCTGACGTCCTGCAGCTGAGGCCGTGAGGCGTCCCCTAAGTGCAGACGCCTCTCATCCTTCCGTGTGCGCTTGCTCCCAGACGCACTGGCCTGTGGGGCGGCAGCGCTTCCCCGCTCTGCTGCCTTTCCTCGGCCCCTCCGTGGTGGGGCGTTTAGTCTGGCCGGCGGCCATCTGGCTGTTCTCAGAGTGTAACGGCAGAAGTCCCAGCCCAGGGCCATGCAGGGCGGGGGGCATGGCCCGTCCTGGGGCATCTCAGCATTGGTGCAAGACCCAAGGCAGAGTGCCTGCAGGCCTGGCTATGGCCACTCATTGGGACCGGGGCCCCCTAGGCTGCCGTTCTGTGGGTGGACTGCACACGGGTAGGTGGAGGAGTGCCTCCCGTAGGCCGGCTGGCTCATGGGCTCTGGACCACAGAGGCCCACAGTCCTATGCCTGGGGGGACGGGTGCAATGACCAGCGGCCGCGGACAGGTGTAACTCCTGTGTGAGGGCTGATGCGGGGCACGCAGAGGGCCCGGGGTGGGGGGATGCCGTGGTCTGCGGGTGAGCTGTGTTCTCTCTAGCTGCCGTGGGGCAGCGTGCGCTCTGGGACACGGTTAAAGAGTGCGGGTGGTCGTGGCCCCCCTGCCATGGCTCAAGGTCAGGGCCACACGCCTACTGGCATGCCTGAGGGTGGGGAGGTTGGCCAGTTGCTAAGAGTGGCAGGGGAGGCCCCAATTCTCCAGCCATGAATGCTGATCCCATGGTGTCCTTGCTTCAGAAACGCCCCATGCCATGAGGGTCGGCTGGTGTGGTTCTTTCCTGCCAGGTTTAGACTAATCACTGTGATTTGTTTTTCTAGGTGCTGGCAAAACCCCAACGCTGGGCGGCGGCTTCCACGTGAACCTGGGAAAGGAGTCCAGAGCGCAGACCCTGCAGAACGGTATTCCCCATGGCGGGCACTCTGGAGGGAGGCAGGTTTCGAGGGGGAAGGGCGGGCGTGGGCGGCCCACAGTGACCCTGGCTAGTGCTTTCTGAAGCGTGTCGAACAGGAGTGTCTTACTCCTGACTTCTGGGGAAAGTGTCCGGTCTCGCCCCAGTAAGTAGGATGTCAGCTGTGGTCAGCTCAGGCTGCTGCGTCCCTGTGTTCTGTGGTCTTCATGGGTGGACCTCGGAGACCCCGCAGTAAAGCACCGTGGCGCAGAGTCACACGGACTGCGGGGTGCCCGGCGCGCGCGGACGTTTGCATTCCGCTGTGGTCTGCTACACGGGCGGCAGCATCACGTCTGGGAAGTCGGTGTGCCTGCCTCAGTTAAAATTCCTCCTTGCTAACCCCGCTCACCGCCGTCCCGGCTCCCAGCCCGTCCCGTCTCCGGCCCCCA